>JAOEHY010015091.1:0-31716 GCA_025447955.1 Psilopsiagon aurifrons
TCCTTCCTTCCTTCCTTCCTTCCTTCCTTCCTTCCTTCCTTCCTTCCTTCCTACTGCTGTAGCGTAAAAAGCCCTTTATACAGAGATAGAAAAATTGCTAGACCAGATTGTTTAGAGCAATAACATTTTGCAGGCTGAAAGGCAACAAAAGTGTTATGTACCTATGTGAAACCACAATGAACAGTTTCTGAGACAAGCTTCTGGTACCATTTTGTCTGACTAATGTGTCACAACGATCAGTAAAAGGATGCACTGATGAAATAACAGCTCTCTTAATCACTTGATTAAAGTTGCAATAGGGCTCTGAGCAAGGAGTTGTGAGCCAAATTAACATCTGGCATATTATAAGAATAGAAAAAGAATAACTGAAGTAGATGTCTTTGCAACAGGAAATTATGTTCCTCCTGTGATTATTTAAATCTATTTTCTGAATATTTTGAACTGTTTTTCTTTAAAACTTGCAAGGGAAGATAAGCATGTGTTTTGAGGAAAAACAGAAATGTAAATAATATGTACATGGATTTGATTTGGTGACAAGCTTAGCACTGCAATGAAATAGTAAATGTACATAGTATTTATCCGATAATCTGAACCATGGGTGACAAAGTATTTCTATTAAATATTTATTAAAGAGTATAAAGGTGATTAAAGAAATAATAAGAAACAGTGTGATGGCTTGAGACCAATGAAATCTGGAGTTTTTTGTACCTGGTTTTCCAAATTCTCTTGCTTAGTAATGGATGACTTTAGTAAATATATATAAATATATATTCTTCTCTGTGTTTTTGTTTCTCATGTCTAAAAATGCAAAAATTTTATCTCATAATACAGAACTTTCCGAGCTACCGGTGAAAAGCAACCTGTAAAAGACATATAAATTATGACCAAAGTTTGCATATTTTCTACACTTTATTTTTTGTCAACCATGAAAGTTCAGTGTTATGTGCTGGCTGAGAACAGGAAAAGTATTTTGTTAACTTATATTTAGCTATATAAGAGTATTTTTTCTGAGTGGATTTCTGTTCTGGCACAAAATTATTATTTTAGAACAGGAAAAATTAGTTTCTTCTGGCGTTTTGCTGAATGAAGAAACTTCAAGCAAGTAAGCGGGGTTTTCACATCTCCATGTAGGAGATACAAGTTGAAAAATTGTAACAGGACCGCTGGGCACTGTCAAGCATTGTCTCTGAAAGCTATTGAGACTGTATATTAATTAGGATACCACAAGTTTAACCACATAGGGTAAATTGTGCCTCTAAGGAGTTCCAGTTTGTCATGATGTCTTCCCAGAATATATTTATGGCTGATTTACCCTTTTATTGATGTTGAAAGTACTGAATTTATTGGTGGAAATGCACATTGGTGAAATGCACTAAAATACAGTTTGAATACTGTCTGAAAATCTGAAAATGCTGACTGAAATCTGCTTATCCAGTGGCAAATGTTCCCTATTCCTTCCAGCTATTAAAAATCTTTACTTTTTCCTATCATTTTTTTTTTTAAATGGATTGAAAACTTGCTAATTTTTCCTGATTGAAGAATTCCCAAAGCTTATAGACAGCCTGGTGAGCTACTGTTTAACACATTTTTAATCTATATTCTTTCCAACTGTTATGCAATGTTCTTTTGCAATCTGGGTACAAAATACAAACACTAATGGAAATATGATGATTGTTAATAGAGTTCTGGTATTCGTATAAATATGATTCAGAAATGAAAATGCATCTTTGCACTTGCATATGAAAGAAGGTGTGATATTTTCCATGAATATTCCTCTTATTTCAAGAATAAAAAAAAAAAAAAAATAAAATCTGAATATTTTCCCCTCTAAAGCCCATTGTTCAGATCCCCATCTGAAATTCTGCTCATTTTACAGACTTGCATGGTGGACATTGTCAGAAATGCAGCCCTTAAGATCTGCATAGTGAAAACATGGAAAATTAATGTGAAACTAATGTTAGCATTTACTGTGATGCTATTTCAATTTTGGATTGAAAATGGCTGGGAAAGCCTGGGGGAATTATTATCATGGGATAATCAAACTCTCTGTTGTGTGTCATTGATTATTTCTCCTTTTTTTGATATGGTTTAGTGGGAGGTGTCCCTGCCTGGGGGTTGGAACTAGATGATCTTAAGGTCCTTTCCAACCCTAACTATTCTGTGATTCTATAATTTTTAAATTAATGGAATTTTTCTATTTTTTTTTCTTGCATTCTTCTTTAGAGATTCCTGTATACGTTCTGAGATTTATGATTATTTTACCTTGTATTTTACTTGATTTGATTTAATGTTAAATGGTAGTGAGAATAGTTAGTGCATTAATATATAAGAACATGAGACAGCTAATCTAACAAAATGAATGATGATAAAAAAGGGCATATTCCAATCTGAATATTATTTTCTTTCAGTATTGAATGAAAAAAATATTAATAATAATTGAGGAAAACAGAGAAGAAAAGTAAGTCTTGGCTATTTGGCATGAGCAGGACAATTCCTGTGACTCAGAAACTAGGGAAGACAGAAGCAGGCAGGCTTTTTCAAACTCCAAAGCAGTATGCTGGGGACAGAGGTAGACAGACTATGGCAGGCATATGATTGATCTGGGCCATCTCTGTGCCCACGGCAGGGATCACTGGATATGGACAGGCACCATTTTGAGCTATCTTCTAGGAGTGTCAAATGTGTTCATGGGGTTATTATTAGCTTTTACAAATCCTCAAATTAGTATGCAACTGGAAATAGAGTGACCCTGCATCTCCATGAAGATTTTTAGACTTCTTCAGAATTTGGCATTCAGTCATTAATTCCATACTATTTCTAAAAGTTTGCCTTTGGCAAGACTTTCAGAACGTACATACTAGAGCTGTTCTTTTACACTGCATAATATGATTGCTGAGGGGAGAAATCCTCTGTGCTCGGAGTCCTGTAGCACTTCCGGAATCCCGATTCTTATTTCAACCAGGACGTCAGGGGACGCTGTTCTTTAAGTGAGTTGTTTCTGCTACAGGGCTGGCCAGAATCAGTATCAAGGCTCCTACTATGAATTTCGTAGTACGTAGTTCCTCCTGCTTGAGAATTATTACTCTAAGTTACACTTTTTCTTACCCTTGGCTCAAAATAGAGAAATAAAGTGACCTATGCCTATGAGCCAGCAGAAAAGCACATCATGCTCTGCTGGGGGGGATTAACAATTTCTGACAAACCATTTGAATAAGGATACAAATGTGTTTTCATTCACTGGTGAAATGATCACAGAAACTATCCTCCAAATACAATACCAGGCTCTTCAATAAAAATGTGGGCATGTGCGAGAACAGTGTCTTAGCACCAGCCTAATATCTTGCAATGCTTCTTGCTCAGAACTCTCAGCTTACTTTTGTTACATTGTCCTGGTCCATGAGTAAGTTTAGAAATACCACTCTAAACCAGAATTCTAGCCCTGGTGATTGCTGCAGAGAAACACATTTTAAAGTTACATTTGACTTTTTTTTCTGAATAAATTTTGCAGGCATATGTTATTTTTTCTTGTTTCTTCATTGCAGGGGATGAGAGCTTCCACAGTCTATTCCTTCTATATTTCTGTCATACTCTCTGAGAGGTCAGGTACAGAAATGAGGACTCTCTTGCAGGGTGGTGAAAGCCACCTTTTTACTGAAATACTAAGCTATGCCCTTCTGGATTTATGTTTGGAGCAATGCAAAGTTTAATTAAAAAAAAAAAAAAAAAACAACAAAAAACCAAAACCACAACAAAACCACCAAACCAAACCAAAATGCAAATCTCTTTCAGGTGTTTACTATTGAACTACTCAATAGTGACCTGAAAGGAGACTGCTAAAAACTAATCCTTTGCCTTCAAACTTTCCTCTTCATTCCAAGTAACTTTTTAGTTCTTTTTAGTTGCACTAATAGTTATAATAAAAAAAATAAGATAATTATATATTAACTATAAGCCCAGTCAGCTTCTAACCACCAAGGACTTACGTGGATAGTGGGTAGGATGAGTACTTAATGATTTAGTCATTAGTCAGTGAAAATTAATAGGACTATTTATATTCAGGTCTCAGATATCCCCAGACATTTTCAGCCAAGTGGTCTGTGTGTATTTAAAGCAGAGAGAAAGAGCTTACATATTTTTATTTTAGGAAGAAATACAGCAGAAGTAAATTAATTCATGAATTTGTTCTGTCTTGTTGTAAAGAATACATGTCAAGTTGAAATCTTCAGTGACTTTGTCAATAGACAAAATTATTACTATAACTTTTAAAAGGAACCTTGTCAGTATCAGTCATCTTCAGTATGCTCTAAGTCAAAGGAATAATTTCAGTCACTGGATTAACTATGTGTAAGAATCTGCAGTCCTGAGAGAAGGTTTAAATGAAGGACAAGGCCACAGGACTGTTTTTGAAGAGAATATTTCTATTTATCACAATTCCCATGAAAGATTTTTTTTTCCCCTCTTTGAAAAATGTTAGACTGCAATGAAGTGTGACATGGATACATTAATACCACTACTCATCCACATTAAAGTTTAAAATTGGTATATGTCAGCTCCCTACAGTGAGAGCAAGAGTAGGTTCATAGGTCACTTTGGTCCTGATATGCAACATTAGACATTTTGTTACTAGACTGTATTAAAGTCTTTGCAATGAAAGACCAGCCTAGCTCTGTACAGCCAACTAGTGGTGTTGTAGCAAAAAACTTTTCCATGGAATTTTTTGCTAGTCCCCACCACTGACCATCAGCGCTCCAACAGTTGCTTCAGAATGATAAATCTTTCCTTCTTATGCAAATTTTAATTTGATTATTGACTTTGCCTTTCATTTAGTTTTTAATCTCCACTTTAGATATATTTTGTGTTGTGCTGATCATCTTCTGCCTAAGCAACCATGCCAAGGGTAACTGTATAGCTCATTTCCAATGGCCCTAGCAAGGCAAAGCAGCCCATTCTTTTTCATCAGCCTGTTTATATGAGAATCCACCTTATTTCTATACACCTCAGGAATAGGTTTGTCTGGATAGTGGAGGGTTTTCACTGGAGCAACAGGTCTCAAATGGTAGCAGCCTGGTAAACTTCGCAGGTAACAACTGCCACTGATACTGGTGCTCCCAAATAGATAAGGCTAAAACAGAGGATGCAGATCTGTAGAATCAGTCAGAATGGCTTGCCAGCCTCTTCTGGTCTGTCTGTCCTTGCAACATACTCAAACTGCCAGAGGACAGGGGAAACTGCATGGGAAATATCAGGGCAATATTTGTTCCAGAATTTCTTTTGTGTCAGATGATTTATAAAGCTAAAAAAGTAAATGGTAAGTTGAAGGGATTTTAATAAAGACTTTGAGATAGACTAGTGAAATAAGGATATCAAGAGAGACTAACTTCATCTCAAACTAAATGACAGAATCAATCTGACATTGTAAAGATTCAGGGGATGTTTAAAAATCTGGAAGACAAAAGATCAAATCTGTGAATGCTAGGTTTTCCAGAGGGAAATAAGAAAGAAAAGAGGCTGTCATTTTGTAAATAACTTTTAAAGGAAATCTTTGCAATCAAGTATGTGTGTGCCTGTTTCTGCAATAAAAAGGCAAATCCTTCTGCTGACAAGTCATCAAGTGTAGTGATAGTAGATTTTCCAATCCTCCAAAATATGGTGAAGGTTTTAGAATTTTACAGGAAAGGAATGTAGATTAGATATTGACCTGTGAAGTAGCTGGGGTTTATTGACACAATCTGACCAATGAACTGACATTTTGACTATGGAATCATTTTTCTAGCGGCAGTAGAAAAACACCAGTGTGCTCACATCAAGTATCCTTTTTTAATGCTGTTCTTTCAGTAATTCCATGGTGGATATGGCCAGACAATTTGTTTCTATACTGTGCTAGATTCATGTGGTAGATTTACTCCTCTTTTAATGAGGGTATTCTTGAGAATGTTCTCTGTAAAATTAATTTAGAGCTTTGCAGCAGCCAAAGATTTAAAAAGCAAAGCAGGTGCACTTTTTCTGTTACCAGCTTGCCTTGGCAAATTTGGATCACAAGGACTTTCATGCTAGATTATCTTAAATTTCAAATTATGCATTTTCTTTGTCCCTTTCTAAGTCATAAAAGATGGGAGAAAATTAAGGATGCCACCCGTATCTTTCATAGGCTGGTATATCATGTCCTTTTGGATTTACATTTTGGCATTCAGGTTTTCTAAACGTGCTTTCTCTTACAACCAAGTTTGGTTCTTTCATTTTGAATAAGTACGAAATGCTGGACTATTTCTTAGCATTGATCATGTTTGAGCAGCATCTGCTCTGTGATCAAGTGTGAGCCATCTGCTGTGACGACCAGCAAAATTGCAATTGCCACTGGAATTCCTCCATCTTAACAATGTCATATTTCCTGCCCAAGGCAGGAGGGCTAGAACTTGGTGAACTTTAATGTCCCTTCCAACCCAAACCCTTCTATGATTCTGTGATGCAATATTGTGTTGCAGTCAGAAGGCTCAGGCAGCGTATTCCCACCACCAGGGGCTCCTTCTGAACAGCTTCAAAATATACTCCCTTATTCTGTGTGTCTTAAATATGAACAGTATAAAGACAAGGCATATATATTTAATTTCTCCCTACTGGTTGTGGATGCAAAAATAACAGCTTGATTTGAAAGGGGAACCTTTAAAAAGTCTTTCAGGACTAAAGTGTTCATACAAATCACTGTGTTAATCAGATATCCTAAAAATTATGCAAATAATCTTTAGTGGTGAATTAATCAATTTTAATCACTTGAAAAATAGCTTTTAAGTGGTTTTTTTTTTTGAATAAAAATCTGTCAAAGTATTTAAAATTCTCATGGTGAGCTTATATTTCAATAGTTCTACTTTTTTTTAACAGTGACAGATGGATACTCCCTATGTTATTTTGGTGTTGAGCAACAGACACAGTAGGTGGTCACAGGTGTAAGCTTCTTACACTGGGTTCCAGATTCTTGCAAAGGTTTGTAAAATAATTTAGAATTCTCATCTTAATGTTTTATTTTAGACACCTTTGGCACAACAAAAATCTTCCTAATGGTGATGTAAAAAGTATATCAACTGAATGAAACACATTCAGGTTAAGCGCTTGACCTCTTCTTTAGCATAGCGGACATAAATTTTTGTCTGATCTGAAAATGTGGTAGAAAACAGTTCTCAACACCAGGGCATGGAAAAACATTTGCATAACCTTTTGTTTATAAATTATTTGACATACCCATATCTATTTATTGTGTCAAAGATGTTTTTATTTCAAATACCTCCTCTGATGAAGGTTAGCACAAATGGAGTAAGTGAAATGACCAGCTCTTGATCCTCACTGGGCCTCCCTCCAGCTCTGCTGTAGCAGTAGACCCTGTGCTTCGAAACATTACTAGACCCAGGAACCACAACATGGCTACTGTTCAAGCTGGGGCTACACATATTTCTGCATCTGGGCCCCTGCTTGAACTCCTGAGACCCAAAATTTTCCAATATCTTGACTTGCGATTTACATAACCACAATCCCTCACATCTAGGCAGCCACTACAGCCTCTCTTAGAACACACGCAGAAAGTGCTGGTAGAAAGTTTTTGGCATCCTCTCAGCTCAGATTTTAACAGCAGGCTGTTATGACTGAATGTTTAGGTAGATATGGAGCAACGTAAAAGTTCTTACCCCACAGTAACGCATGATTTATGAATTGGTTACAGACAGCACATCAGGATCTAGCCAAGACCTAAATGAAAATTTAGTGCAGTATTACTGTGAAAACTGAATCCTTAGAAATTCTCTAGAAATCTATTTGATGTGTGTGTGGAATGTATTTTCCACGCTGAAGTTCATTTTCTTCATATTATGGACTATGATGAAGGAAGTTGCTGCCACTGTATGAGGCTACTAGCTAACACTATTGATGAACTACAGGATTTTGCATTACAGATATATTTTAATATATCTGTAATGGTCCAAGGAAGTGCAAAACAAATTACATACAACGTTTACAAAATCAAACTGAAAACTGATAGCCAATGTTTCAATACTCTCGGTTACGGACATCAAGTTTACATTCCAGAAAGTGTACTACAAAATAATTTTAGAAGAAATAAAAGAGGACAGCAAGGTTTACAGAGAAGTGTAACAGATACTACATATTCATTTACATTGACAATACCAAATAATAAAGAAAAAGATCTTTAAAACTTATGGCTATTCTTTATTCTTTCACTCATTCATTCATTCATTCATTCATACATTCCTTCACTCACACATTCCTTCCATGACCTGACTCAAATTATCTGCCATGTTGTGCATTTAAAGAAAGACAATTAGTGAAGTGACTGCAAAACTCGAATAACTTAATAAAATTACTGTCTTTTAGTGTAATCATAGCATATGCATGTTTTCAGTTAAATACTTACGTTTACAATTACTGGTTGCATATGCAATGTGAGTATACAAGCAATACAATTACATAGTCCACATTCTGCTTTTGAAATTTCCCCCAGTTAGGGAAAAATCCTTGTTTTACCTGAGACCTTTGATATTCTGAAATTGGGTTCTAATTAATAGAGTTCGGTGAGGAAGATATTCTTTGGTGCCAGGACCTCTACTGTAATCCATGAGCAAAAGGTGATAAAAACTTATTTCATCCATGCTGTAGCAGGAAAGGAATTTCTTTTCTTGAAACATTCTTATACCTCACTCATGGTTGCCTGATGAATCACTGGGATAGATAGCTACACTTTTAAAAGTGAGCACAGTTTGCTCTACTGCTGCTGTTCCCCCTGGAAGCAGCAGAATGCAGAAACAGTGTCCATTGTGAGCTCCTTCAAACAGAATCAGATAGTTCTCAGAAATAGCTTCCATAGCAGGATGTTCTTCATCTGGCATCAAACTTACATCATGGGAGATACTTACGCTGTGGCATAGATAAGGGAAATAAAATTTGCTTTTCATACTTTTTAATGCCCTTTCATTTCCTACGCATACACACACACACATCCACACACCCACACACACCCCCAATGATGTTCATTGCTGATGTGCAAGTGAAGACTGTTTCATGCATACCCGGACATACATCAGTGCCACAGGAGGGATTTATTAGCATAAACTGTGAGAACTTTTTTTAAGAGCTTGTATTCAGTTCAGTTCACTGAGTTATTGCATTAGATACTATTGTTCTTCAAGACTCAGACAAAAAAAAATCTATTTTCTTGAAAGACTGACTTACCTATGCCACAGCAGTCATTGGTGGTTAAAATAAATAGTTTATCAGAAATCTTTCTAAAATATTTTTTATCTTCTCATATGAGATTCTTCTCAGGAAGGAGACTCCATACCTGTGTCTGATTCATCCCTCATCGAAAGGAACAATGTGAAGGAGTCTGTAGGTTGGGTTTTACATCTGAAACTGAAGGAGAGCTGATAACCTGGCAGAATCCTTTGCACTCAGGACTCAGAAATACTGATAAATGCTAGTGATAAAATCCAAACCACACTGCAATGACTGACACAGACATTATTTTTGCAGACAAGATTTTTATGGTACATGAAGCATTAGTCATATCTTTTAAATAATTCAAGAGAATATTAATATCCTCCAACTGCCTTGTACTTAAGAGTGACAGGTGTGTTTAAATTAACCTCTCAAAAAAACTCGCAGACTATTCAAGACATGAGTTTACTTCAGGACCTCCAAGTTTGAATGCCTGATCTTTCACTTCTCTCGACTCAGTGAAAGGGTTGATAGACCTTGTGTGGCCAGACAAGATAAAGAGCTTTTGTTCTTTTACTAATATATATTGATGGAGTCTTTTAGGAGGAAAAGAGCAGGAGAAAGTTTATTTCCCAGCTCACTTGCGTTAGTATCAAGTGGAAGAAGTAGTAATGTTACACTGAGTGGTTTAAAAATGCCATTAGGATTTAGTCTGCCCATAGAATTTGCTGGTCGCTGTCAGGGCACTACTGTGACAAATGAAGGGCTGGTTTTTTTTAACTATGAAAATAAATGTACTGATGGAGATAGTGGGGTAAGAAAAACTCATGTGACAAATGCTGCAGAGGAAGCAGGACGGTGTAATTTTCCGAGCAGGTCTGTCAAATCAAGAAGCAAATGAGGGGGATTGGGACCATAATCTTACTTATGGCATACACATCTCAGTACTTATGGTCTGCCTATGTGCACAGCCTCCCTGTGGACTGTGCAGCACCCAGATTTCTGTCAGGCACCTCTTTGCAGTATATGGAACACAAACATGATTGTGAACAGTAGCTCAAATTTGGTGATGTGTGAAAAGTGCACATTCTGGTTGGTTATACTCCCAGACCTGTGTTTGTGTAGTTTCAGTGCTGTATGGCCTTTTTTATTACTGCAGCTGAACCAAAGGATTACTTTATCCAACTGTCATGCTCTAGTTTTATTTCTAGAACAGATAGATAACATTTTTTGTTGTTACCTGCTATGTGGGGAATAGGAGAATTGTTATATCTGCTTTCAACAGGGATTAAGTAAAACCCTAGCTAACTCGTCTCTCTGAAACAAAACAAACCAAAAAGACCCAACCTTCCTTTCTCGATTATCTGTCACCTATATAACAAGAGACATGGCTTTTCCTTGTTCATTATAATGTACTACTGCTAAGTGAAGCAGAATACTAATATCTAGGTTATGTTTGCTTTGCCAGACTTTTTGCCACTCATGAATTTGAGCAAAAGTCTGAACTGTCCAATTAGCTCAGGTAAGGGTACGAAGAGCAAGTGATCAGACAGAAAAATCTCTAAAGAACCAGGGATAAAAATAATTGCCAAATGACCACTTCAAAAAGTGTCTTTGAATTTAAAATATACAAGTACAGTTATAGTTATTTACAAGTACCCACAAAATTATTTCAAGCAAAAACCTTTATACTAGAGGCCAAATGCCCTGACACATAAAATAGTTGTGTCCTAGCCTGGATTGTTTGACAGTGGCACAACAGCTCGATGTGCTGCCTTGCCGAATCTGGCTGCATGACCCCTTCACCCCACAGGGAACAACTGCCAACAGCTCCTTGGCAGCTGTGGTTGGTGCCCGTTGTCCTAGAGCTGCATGGTTTTCTCAGGCCCTGGGAATGCAGCTGAGAGCTTCCAAAAGTCCCCAATGTCCTTGCCTTGCCTTCCAAGCTCTGGGACGCAGCTCAGGATCTTCTACTCTGTATCTCCAGGGTAATACTTTTATTTTTATTTAAACTGTTAATTTGAAAAGAAAAAAAAAAAATTGTTTAACTGTCCCTTAAGGCTCATTGTAATCCTCTGCATTTGGTCTGTGCTCTGCTCTTTCAGGGAGACAGGGGGAGGAATAAGGAAAATGTTGCAAATCAGTAAATGCAGTAAATGCTTTGCAGACAGATAGTCATGGTTTGCATTAGAAAGTTGACTTTGGACGTATGTTGCAGCTTGGACAGGAATCTAATGTAATCGACAGTGACAAATGGCGATGCATTATTCAAAGAAAATTAGTATATATCTGCAAAGATAGGTGGTAAAGACTTTAATGCTCAAACCCACTTCTCATTTCAAAAGATCCTTTATTTTTTAGGCAAAATTTTCCAGTGCAGTTGCAGCTGTCAGTACTGACAAGGTTGAATTTACTAATTCGTATGTTCCACTTGCACTCTGTAAAGAAGCTAAATTGCCCAGTGAAAAAGCTTCCCATTTAGATTTTCTATTTAAATAGACATAATAATAATAAAGGGGTTCCTCATTTGCAATTCTAGCTTTGATCTGTCCAAGACTGTGTCTAGAATGAGGAAGAAAGAAAGAGTAAACACAAAGAATTATAGCTATTGTTGAAACAAACATACTTTTTTATAAATCTGGTTTCTCTCATGTAATTTCTTTCTTATAGCCCATAATTGCTGAAATATTTTGTCTGCTTTATATTTTTTTCTCATTTCTTCTGTGTCTGTTTCTCCATGACAAGTAACAGGTACTAGTTTTTCTTTAGTGTTTTGCATCATAGGCGTGTGTTATTGCTGAGTGGGCGACTGGTATTGTGGCACACAAAGGGTTAATTCCAGCTGTAGACTTTTGTATTTCAGGAGTCAAAGAACTATTTATCCAATGACAGGAGCTGATATCTGTCCCATATGTGGAAATGCATAACTCAAGTAGGTCCTAATGTCCCAGGGCAAACAGGAACTCAGGAACAAGAGAAAAACCTGCTTTTAAAAAAATCCAAAACACAAGAGACACACACTGTATGCCGGACCACTCTTAGGGATGCAACTGTATCACACACACATGGATGTAGAGACAAAAAAGCCTGCTTAAACTTGCAAGAAAGGACTAGGATGTATAGCCTTCTATTGTCCAAGCCTATTTCCACACCCCTGATGCATTTCCAAACTAATGTTGCTTAGCTTGGAAGTGGCTTTTAATTCACTCTGCCTAGATGCTAAATGTCTCCTATAAGAAAAGCTAGGAAGGAGAGAAAATTCAGATGACCAAGTAGGACATCTTGTGAAATCCTTGTTTCCTGGAAGCAGTTTTATAATCAGTGGGCCTTTTTGGATATTAGAAATCGTTCTTTATTCAGTCACATCCAGACTAACATGACATCAGTGATTTCACCATATGATGTCTAATTGAGAGTATTGTCAATGGAAAGTTGAATACTCGGCATCATAAGTTGAATACTTGGCATCATAAATGTTTTCTTTTATATCTGCTGAGTTTATACTATGTAGCTTTGGAGTAATTTCTTTTTGTGAAATTTAACTTACCAAAAGCCCCTTAGTGAGCTCAGAGTGCCAAGGTGATGTGACCCCAGCTTGTCAGCTGTCCCCAGGCAGAAGCTTCTTTACATTCAGATCAGTCTGCCTACAGAGACACAGTTTCTTAAATACTTGTCAGTTCTTTGCATTAAATGTAGGACAGATTTACTGCAGAGTTAAACTAAATGTCTCTGACATATTAAATAATAAATTGTTTAAAAGCAATATGTATGCAACTCTAACAAAAAAATTATGCAGAGTGATTTATGAGAATGTTTAAACATATACCAAGCTTTAACCTAGATCTGGTGTGATATTTAGGCCTTGTTTACTTCTGTACTTTGGGTATACTTCACTATATCCGAAGTAAGCCTACAATTTGATCATATTGATTCAAAAAATATTGCAAGCATTATTCATAAAAAATCAATTAGAAATGTAAAACAATTACTTTAGAGTTGTGTAGTGATCCATAGAAGGTCACAACTACATCCCTGACCAATCAGAACTTCAAGGATATCTGAACATGAATGCACGCTTCTATTCATGCTGAAAATTACAGGGTTTTACCACTGGGACTGAATGAAAATCTTATCCATAAGTAACAGTATTCCTAAACAAAAATCAAACAAAAAAAAGGAGTAGAAATGTCTGTTTCAGCAGAAACCAGCTGATGTCTCAAACAAATATTAGTATTTTTCTTCATATGCACATCAAAGTTCGGTGACAGACTTCATTCTAATCCTGTATTTGTTTCTGTATGTATCTTTACTATTCTCTGGATGGAGTACCATCCACTCTTTGCCTACCATTACACTTGCATCCTATAGGGAGTTCTTATCAGTTGATTACCTTCCATTTCTGATAATAACTTACTCCCAGAATTCATCATATGCATAGGAGCTGAGGTCAAGTTTCCTTTCCTTAACCCTGCTGTGCTGTGGAGCATGCACTGAGATGCAAAGCTCCTTTATTTTGAATCATTTGATTTTGTACGACTGAACTCTGAGAATTTCTCAATAATGTGTTAGCAGACAAGCTCAAATACTGTTCTGCATTTTCCTGTTGGCCAGCGGTTTTATTTAGCTTCTCATATGCTTCTTTGTATCACTATGAAACGCTCTTCTCTCATTATCTAGTAATTCAATGTGATCTATTGTCATTCCCTTTTTCCTTTGTAATAATATCATTAAGGCAGCCCAGAAATCAGCTCATAAAGTATTTGTATACTCCTACTTTGATTATACGAACAACAAAACTTATTATCTAAGAGCAGGAGTTTTTGATAAGGTCTGTAAAGTAGTATAACTCTGACATTTTCCTAAAATAAATGTTCAAATAATGGCTTTTCTTTCATACATTAGTTAAGATTCTTACTGAAAATATCTGAGATCAAGGCATATGATTACATGCAGGCATCTGTAGCAGCATATAGTGCTTCCTTCTCTCCTCTTCCTGAGTTTGCTGCTTTTTCCCTATCCAGGAAACTATAAAGCAAAGAGAACCTTAATTTTATTTTTTTAACATAGACTTCGACGTCTCAGGAACCTGGTGTCAGGAGGGACACATAACGGCTGCTACAGCTCCTGCCATCACTCCTGAATGTGAGATCTGATCCTGGGACAGTTCATTTACAATATAGTCCCTGTGAGTGGGAAGAAAGTACCTAGTGCTAACTTGAGCAAAGAGCATTTTCACATTGTGCCTGAGACCTGGTGGAAAGAAAATGAGAAAAATATGTGTGTGTCAAGATTTGGGTATCTCCTGCAAGAACCAAAGTAGTTTCAAATTTTTCGTTTTTTTATTGCCTGAAATACGAACAAGGAGAGGGAAAGGACGTTTTACAAAAGAAGATTTCCAGTCAGGTTAAAGAGACAGGACTCCCACCAAAAGCATTCTTGGTCAGGTTCAATATATAAGCTAGATTAGGGAATTAATGTTTCTTTGTTGGACGAAAAGCGGGACAGATTTTGTGCTGGCCTTCTGCATAATTTGAATTTCACAGATTAGTGTAGAAGAAACTCCTAAATTTGGGCGAGGAACTAAACTTTGGGTTTCAACAGAACTGCTAACCAGTACTAAACAAAATTTTTAGAAATTCTCTTGCTTAGACTCCTAAAGAAGAAAAATGATTTTCTGTATAATTTTCAGATGGCAAAGTTCATTTTTCAAAATAAACTCACATGCACATACTCAGTAACAGAACTTGGTTTACCTTAGTTCTGTGTATTTTTGTAAAGGCCCTGATTATCTCCAGTAAATATGACACCCATTTCCTTTGACTTTGCCTCTCTTAAAGAAAGCAACTCTATAACTTCCAATACAGCTGCCTAGAGCTTTATTTGTTGTAAGATATTTGTGCATATGGCAGCTTTAGCCTTCTTTCCAGAATACATGTTTTGCATATACAAGGGATGCAGAGACTGTCAAGCAGTCCTCTTTCTGGCCACTAGGCTGATGTGGAAAATTGCTTTCCAGTTGAATTCTCCCACTTCCTCCATTCCTATATTTTGGTTTCAGAATATCAGTCCATAATTGTGGGTGAACATAAATAGCAGCAAAGGAAGTAAGGCATGGAGGCGAGAGGGCAGGTGGTAGGAGCTAAAATGGAAACAGTGAGGGGCAGACAACCATACACATACACTTATACAAGCAGATGTCTGGGTATAGTCCACAATCTCGGGATCTTGCTACATAAACTAAGAGCGAAATTCAGGTGTGAATATTTTCCCCAGTTCTCTCCCCTTATATACCCAAACTGAGACTTTATCATTTTATTTCAGCTTGAATAGTAACACAAGTGAAAGCAATCCTGACTTTGCAATATTGATTAACTCTGTGCTTCAGGTGTTAGCTGAGATTTTATCTCTCACATCACAAGCAAGTAGTATAGCTGTCAAAATATGGATGATGAAAAATATTTAACTATTCCTTTAAACTGGAGTTGCTTTGGCAGAAGAGAAAGAAGTACTTACAAAGGAAAATGGCTTTACCTTAGTATCACACATCCTAGCACACTTTGCTAGCCACTGAGCTATTGTGGAAAGCTGTTTTGTTCATATGAATGTGATTCCAAGAATATTTTGGTATTCGTGACAGAGTATTTTTAAATTAATAAAGTTTTGACTAAAATCTGTTTATCAGCCTTAGTGAGGATAATCTGAAAGACAGTCTAAAGGTCTTAGGAGGATGATCAGAAAAGCGCTGACTACTGAGCATCAAGTAATCAAAACTTGTCAGTATAAAAGATTTGGTTTTGTAAGAAAAAAGATCTTTGCAGTAGACCTGAAGAAGAAAAGGGATGAGCACAGATTGTAAGTTTTGGCTACAAAATAAGATGCTAAGATTTTCAGACATGGGCAGGCTCGAAGTGTGTTAGAATAGAAGGAAAAGAAGAATCCCGATGGTGACTGTAAACCGTTCAGTGAACCTTCACTTCTGCATTTTGTGCACTGGATAAATAGATTCTTTCTCTTATACTTTGCCACAGAACCAGGTGTTTATATTTCCTGGGCTGGAAGATGAGAAGTGCAAATGTCAGCCCATGTAGTGGAATCTACATCATTCCCTAGTAGAAGAACAGTTCCCTAGTAAGAACAGTTTAAGATGGTTTCTGATTTCATATGATGATAACATTTATGTAGAGATATGCTGGCTCAAGGGCACAATTTCACTCATTTCATTTTCAAGGTCTTGCCCACATGCATAATTCCACAGCTGTGAAATAGCCAGCAATGTAATAAAAAAGATTGCTCAGTTTTTTAAATTATTATTATTTAAACTGTCAATATTTTTGTTTCTCTAAATTGTTTTGAAAGTCTACTTGTCTTCAGTTCTATAAAATCTTGCTTAAAATCACAGATTTTTGTTTCCATGTATCAGACCTAGTGAAAAGCTGATCTTGATATTTGTGTATTACCTTCATGCATTTAGACATATAAAATATTACTATTTACATTTTTAACAGCATTCTGTAATACTTAGATGAACTTTTTGGGTATGTGAGATTATTGCAACAAACCAAAAGAGTACTAAAAAAATTCAAGCTGAAGAAGTTACCAATTTCATAGGTTTAAAATGGTTTCTTAATTGGCTCTGAACTGCAACTAAGAATCAAAGTGGATAAAAATCACCTAAATTTACCCTCCCCCTTAGTCAGCAGTAAGCTTCATAGGACCCTCCCCAAACCAAATAAGGCCAGGAAGAATGTGCTAAGCACTGAGTGTGCTAAGAATAAAGTTGAGCTGGGATGGATAAGGTTACTTTGAACTCTATATTTCATGTTTTCTGACATACCCCCCCAAAGAACTGGAATTATGCTAGCAAGGCTGCAGGAGCATTAAACAGTTCTTTGCCAGTTTGTTTGCTTTTTTGCTGCCTTTCCATACATTCCTGTCCTGTTTATAGCTGGGACTTTTTTTTTTTTTTATTTGTAGTTTGCATGGTTCTTAGGATATTAGAAAGAAACATGCTGAAGATTCACCATAAGGCATGGCTATTTTTGTCAGAAGCTGATACTTTAAACTGAGCTTTAAGTGTTGCCTCTGGAAGTCTTTAGTTTGTTCTGAGAAGGCAGGAGTCTGCAGAGGAGACAGAAAGTTCAGAGGGGCACAAAGAAGAAGGAACAGAATTAGAAAAAGCAGAGGACCTTCCTCCTCCTCATTCTGCAGTTCCTGCAAGAGTCAGCAACAATTATATAAGCTTCCACAGTAGATCTTGACCTTTTAGAGTATCTCTTACCATCATCATCATGGCCGAGATTACAGCAGAAGGTACAGTAACTATTTTCAAGTATAATTAACCAAAAATGGTGCATATTTTGGCAAGTGTACATGATCAAATATGATTTGTTGCTTTTAGCAAATAACTCACTCCAGGGTCATTTAATTTGTTGGATTGCTTTCTACTTTTCTGTCCTTTTTTCTTTTTCATTCTTGTTGCCATTTACTGAAGCTAGATCTCCATACACCTCTAAAAATAGTGTTATCCTCATTTGCAGAACAACACTGCTTAGGCAGTTCCAATAGAGTGATATAAGAAGGGGAATGTCTGAACATCAAGTGGTACTGCCCTCAAGCCTTTGCTCAGGTAGAGCTTGGTGGTCCTTTATAATTGGAGATTTGCTAGAGTCAAAATAGCTTAGTATGGTGGCCCTGTTTTTTCCATAAGAAGCACTGAGGGTGAACTCTACAGGAAGTTACTGAAGGGTAAAAGATATCAACTCTGCAATTCTTATTCAGGTAAATGTCTAAAGGAGTCAGTGAAAGTTGTGCTGAATTAATACCCCAGAGCTAGGCCTGCAAGAATGAAAGGCAATTGTATTAACCAGGAAATACGTATTCTAAAATATGAATATTTCATGTACTTTAATATTTTCTGACCATTCATATTTAAATAATGTTTTAGATGCATAACAATATTTTAGCAACCACAGTCAGACAGGGAATGTATTTAAAATGCAGCCTTCTTTAGGCTTAATACTGAATATTTTAGTTGAATTTTATTCCAACTCTTTTTTTTTGTCAGTGTTTACCCACATTTAATAATGACTTTACAAAAAAAAAAAAAAAAAAAAGCTTTTAAACAGTCTCCTGAAAGTTATTTTTATTCTGCTTGTCAAGGTTATATGGCATTTCAGTGTAGGAAATTTGCACTTTTCATCCTACATTTTTCATTGTTGTTATTTTTAAGAGGATCTGCAGTAAGTACTATTAGAGAGTGAGCCCGTTGTCTTCTAAAGGACTGATATTGGGACTATATAAAATTGTATGACAGTCCTGGTCTGATGTCTGATTAGCCACAACAAGGTGATGTGAGTATGATTTTTGAAATCAGCAGCTGGATGGTTCTATAATTTGCTCTGGCAGCAACTACTATCAAAACAGGTGGCTCAGCCTGACAGCCCTAACCAAAATACTAGTACTTGATTTTTTGGATATTCTTAACCTGGTTTGATGGAAACACTGGTTATTTTGTAGCTGCTAGCAGGGAAATCTGTGAAATTCTATTTATCTTCCAAAATGAGGGCATTAATGCTATCAGCGTCAGAGGAGCGGTACCTCTTGCAAGGTTGAGCAAAACAGTTCCAAACTGGGAAGATTTTTAGGCCAAAATTAACAGCAAAAATGAAATTTTTAATCAGTCTGGAAATGAATTTTCAGTCATTTAGAGTCTGAAAGTTGTTTTCATAGTGCATTTATAGTGTTTTTACAGATGTTCCTTGGCTGCAATATTGTGTGGTTTTCTCCTGTGTTTATTTTTCTGTGCAAAGCAATAGTCTTCAGGTGATAAGGGGCATCAGCTCCACAGTAATCTAACCTTCAGTATGACAGGTAAATAAGCCATATAATTAGTTCAGATTAGTTTGGTTGTGGGAGCAAGAGGTGCTATTTGTTTATTTCCTACATTTGGAATGGACTTTGTTGATTGGCTGATTTTTAAATTCTGGACTCATGGGATGGAAATTTTACTTATGGCAGAACACTATGAATTCAACCTGGGACTAATGTTTCCCTGCAGTTTATTTTCCTCTGGGGCTACTGCTGGTATTCACAAGGCAGATTTAAACTTCAGCAACATATAGTTTGGACAAATAAAAAACAATTAAAATACCCCTTGCTTCACACAGTTCCTTTTTTATTTTATTTTCTTCTATGCTACATCCAAACCCCTGATTTGTTGTGTCTTCATGACTTTATTAGGACTAAAGTACCTGCCCCTTGTGGTAGGTATTAACTGTATTTTAGCAGCAGATCAGATAAACCGCCTGGCTCCTTGCCTATTGAGGTACCATGCTGACATGGCAGAGAGTACAGCACAACAGTGGTGCAGGCTTCAACACTGCCATGGCCAGTGTGGCTGCTGGTGTAGAGAGATGGTCCAGGTATCTTTTTCTAGCAGCCTATGTCAATGCCGTGATCTATTCAGAGATAGATGCACAAGGCTGATGGGGTGCTCTGGAAAGGTCAGCATCCTGGTAACGACAATGAGACTAAGTAGCTTGAAAATATAGCCACCAAACAATGACCCTCTCCTGCCTACTTGCTTTGTAAGCCACATGTGCTCCTGCTCATTTCCACAGCTACAGTATTTAGTTGGGGATATACTGGTGAAGTGTACCTGGTGAGAGACAAAAGGAGACCTCTGAAGACAGAAATTTATAAATGTCCTGAGAAAACTGGCAGGACCTAGGTCTCCTGCTGGCAAATATTTAGGAGAATATTCCAAAGCATTATCTTCAGCATCTTCATATTACATGTAATTGCAAACACAGAAACGTACTATTAAAATGTGGAAGTCATTAAAACTGGATACAAAAAAAGTTTCAGTACAAAGTACTGTGTCTTTTCAACAGTCTCAGGATCTTTTATTAACATTATTATTAGCAGTAGCAGTAGTTATTGTCATTGCTGCTGCTTCTGCTGTTGTTATTATTACATTTCTACTGTTACTGAGTACTCTGTAATGGCCAGAGACTTTACTGTGATCTGCTTCAGAGCTTGTCTAAAAGCCATGGGTAGCTAACTATACTACTCTGCTGTGTTTATGAACAAGAGGACTGGACTCAATGGCAGATGTGGTTAGAGCTACCATCACTGAAATATGAATGCAAAAAAGCCTGGCACCTCTGAGAAATGGCTTCTACCAACTTACAACTTAATTTGTGTGCAGAAGAGCTCCAGCAGCAACCCTATCGTTGGTCTGTACTAGTCCCATCTACTGCAGGTTGCAGTGCAAGGTTGATGGCTCTTCCCTGGCACTTTACACTTCCTCACAGGGAAGAATGAGCAGACTTAGCTCTGCCTGCTGAAATGCTCTGGAGACTGTGCACTGTTCTAATCTGGGGAGGTGAGAAGAGGAGAAAGGCAAGGTTTCTATGCCAGCTGTTTGTCTGCCACAATTTATTTCCCCTGTGGAACAAGGGAGAAGCAGGAGTAAAGCAGAAATGAGACAAGTCACAATTTGGTCCTTATTTTGCTGCTGAGAGCTGGGCAACTGCACATTTCCTCTGCCTCCAAGCAGGCTGCAAGGAGACAGGGTAGCCCTGAGGCCACACACAGCTTGTCAGTTACAAAATCAAAATTAGCTTCTAGGTTTCTGTGCTTTTTTTCAGGCTATTTGATAACTATGAAAAGTTTTAAAATGTAAACTATTTCAAAAGGCAGATTTAACAATATCTGTGTGCTTGAAGATTAATAGATATGAAACTGATTACATATGGGAAATAACACACTAGAGAGTAAAATCATAATGATTTCACGAGTGTGATGGCCAGAAGTTAACAGCAGTCTCCACTTGGCAAAAACTTTAGTGAAGTCACACTACAGGCAGGAGGAAGAGAGCTGCTTCTCATGGTAATTCATGAGTTGCTGCTTAAGGTGCTACATGTACTGACTGAAAAAGGGGCCTAGATGAATAAATTAGATTAGATGATTCATTTTGATAGCTAAAGGCTTGTGAGCTGTTTTCTAGCCTTCCGTTTGCTATATAAGCACTGAGTTAGGAGGTTTCTATGGAATTTATTTGCAACAAGCAAATTTTCAAAATGAAAAGATGTCTTCTTTTTCTGGCTTTTGGTGTTGATGAGGAAGCAGATGGAATACCTTATGCAGTGGGGTAGGGAAAAGACTATTTTGCCACTGACTTTTTGAAGGAGTCAGTCTGCTCTTCTTTAGAAGTCCCAGGTAAAGTTAACATCCTAATTACCTAGAAAGACAAAATGCCAGAAAACCCAGTGCTGCCTGTAAAAAAATAAGTCTCTGGGGGCAACCGATGCTCCAAATTCTTGCTGAAATACCTTAAAACTTGGATTCCTCTATGCCGGTGGGCCTGGACAACTGAGCTGATTAGTTTGGCTGCAGCCTGGCTGCTTTCTCATCACCTATTGAGTGTGAGGCCAAAATTGTTAGCTGAAGTTTTATGTTTAGGAATATGTGGGCAATGTTGCTCACAGCTGGTATGGTATCTATATGTTCAGTTGGTGGAGAGAATCTGTGATGTATCATTACTTTCGGTAGTTCCTAAGAAGATCGGCTAGGTGTGGACAGCAGGAAGCCTTAAAACCGATAAGTCAGAGATTTAAGCTAATGAATTGTGTTGCTAGTCCATGATAGCCATCAGTGTAGTTATCTCATGTTTATGTGTATGCAAACGGCTGGATCGTAGGTTCAATTTTTTTAAAAAAATTTCTGCCCATAAGTATCTGAAACACATTTTAAGGTTACTTACATAATGAGTAGCATTTTCATGTTACTCGGGTGATCAGTTCCCACTGATTTAGAAATTAAATCTATGTGACTACTTAGATTCTCAAAAGTCCCAGTTCTTATCTTCAGGTACCTAATCCTTTAAAATCATCTAGTCTATAAATATTTGGAATGCATTTACCCATTGCCTACAATGTAAACACTGAGTAAGAGGTGGATTCATGATGCTGTTACTGTTTTGCCCTGAGTAGCAGAAACTGGCTTAGTTTAAAACATGTTTCATAATGCAGGTTTGGCTTCAGTCCAGGACACAGTGATGACAGAGAAACTAGAGCTACCCTCTGAGTGAGGTCAGCTGTTTACAGAAATGGAGAAGCTTTCTTTTTCTTTCTGATGCTTATATTCCCTGTTTTCTGATCTGTTTAGAAAGATTGATCAAGTGGACAGTGCTCATTTACCAGCTTAAACCATATTCAAAGTAGTAGAGAGTGGATTGTTTTAAATGAAAAAGATTGAAAAAATTTTGAAAATACTTCTAAATCACCAACTTTAATCAGGATTTAAACCAGCAAATAAGAAACCTGGATTTCAAAACAACAATTTTAATATGTTTTGCATATGTCTTCTATCATACTTTTTCCCAAATTAATGGACACCCTCCACACACACTGATTACCAATACAGTGTGTGAATGCAGCCTTTCTCTCTAAATTTGTGCCTTTTATGCTTAGAGAGAATCTATTAAACAGCTCTATAGTTCAGGAGCCATTTATCCAGATTCTTAGCTTTTTCATGGTTTCTGTTTGTTTTGGAGTTTTTTTTTAATGATGAAGAATGTTAGCTGATGCATTTCTTTTTTACTAGATAATGATTTAATTTTTACTGTGACTTCTGTCAAGTTTCATTAGGATGGAAACTGGAATTCAATTAAAATATTTTAAAACTGTTATCTGTGTATATGAGAAAAAAAATATTAAATAGAACCTGTTTTGATAAGCTAAGTGATTTCCTAACCAAATATAATATGCTCTAATATTTCTATTAATTGATTGGGGTTTTTTTAAATTTAGTCTTCATTCTACAAGAATATATAACTGACAGAGCTCATTTTCTTTCATGCAATATTTATTCAAATGTTAGAAAAACAAAGCATGTTTTCTATTTTTTTAATCATAATTACTTCTTGGCATAGAATAAGATAATAACTGAGTTCAAATAGTAAAATAATTTGAAATTAAGACCATATTCCTTGCATTTGCAAACAGGTTATACTATCAAAAAAAGTCCAGCTTAATTTAACTCTGCTTGCTTTACCAATGATTTCCAGTAGCTCAGTGATTTCTTTAACTTTCTTCACAACTGCAATAGCTTTTTGTTTAAATCAAAGTGATTTCTATAGACAACAGCGTCAAAGTGTATTGAGGTGTAAAAGTGTAGTCCTTAGCTCAGGTTTTCTTAATTTCCAATTTAATTTTTAACAGATGTACTTTTAAAGACTTTTAAAGAAAACGTCATTTTGTGATTCAAAAAGCACCAACAGTTATATTCCCTGCCTTTCCCCACTGCAGCAACATTTGGGACTTATACAGAATTATTAACGAATGAGATTGAAATGTCTTCAGTAGTTGGAGATGTATAGATAGCTGTAAAACAGCAGCACTTGTTTTTTATACAGTGCTTTCAAGTCAATTCAAAGTATGGTCAAAGGGAACCTTGCAGTGATGTGCAGCTTAATATTCTTACTGCTTTATACTGGCAGATCAAACTGATAACAGGAAACATGAAGTAGCTAAGCAAATCTGAACCGTAAATTCACTGCATTTAAAGACTTAACTTAAAGCTGTGAAAAATTAGTTACATTTCTTATCTGTATGATCCCACTGCTGTGTTTGATCCCACTGCCATGTTCTGTTGTAAGTTTTAAACATTTTTATTGGAAATTATGATTATTTCATATTTTAGTCTTAACTGTGGATCTTTCAATAAACCTTTCCTTGGTGCACTGGAACAGGACCATTCAGACTTTAGATCCCTTAATGGGAATGTGTTTGAACAGTATGTGTTCAAAAGAGACCAGCAAGATTTAACTTCTATTTTTGTTCCTAATATATACCTACACCACAGTTGAATTATGTAAGTTATTTCAAGAACTACAAATCAGGTACATGGCTAGCAAATATTTGACTAACTGTAGAGACAGTGACACCAATATGTGACAGAGATATAAGATGGCACTGCCAACACATCTTGTCCTGTCCCCCATTCTGTCCTTTTCTTCCTAGCTTCTGATGCTTTCTTCACTTTGTAATAGTTTTCCTTTTCCTCTTTCTCTTCCTCTTCCAAGACCTCACAGATGATACAGCAGGTATTAACTTGCATTGTAACTCTGTCCCTTCTCTGAATGCAAAAGATAACTAGAAGAACATTGTAAAACACACAGTAAGCAGATATATGATTCTTCAGTCATTATTTTTTGAGGAGAACAGCTGAGCTAACAAGATAGACCATGTAATGTACAGAAGCCTAAACAAAAAAGCTAAAGAAGGTTCTAGTTTTGTTGTTTATGTTTGGTTTTGGTTGTTTGTTTGTGGGTTTTTTTGTTTTTCTTTCATCCCAAACTGTCCCGTATGCTGACATTCTTCTAGGTTGCAATTTCAGACAAATCAGTTCAGTTGCTCAAAATCATGGTCAGTACTGGTTTTTGCCCTTAGAAATCGGAATGAAAAATCCATTACTTTAAGTCCTGAATAAGCATCACTTGAGTCCTGCAGCTGATTTGGATTTTCATTTTTTTTTTTCAGAATCAGTCCTACAGCACAGCATGAACTTTTCTCTGGCCTAAAAGTTCTGCTTGGTGCCATATGAAGACATTTACCATAAGAAAAGAAAATATTAAATGCCAAGCACAGAAAAACTTTCTCACTGGAGAAGTCTCCTCTTTCTATCTTCAAAGATAGTTTAAAATAATCTTTTGCAAATATGTAATGAGTAAAGACCTGCTACTCCCTATATATGCGTATGTTCTCAGAACTTCAAAAGTATCCCTGTACCTTTGCCTGGAGTCAAATTGTCAAAGGCACAATGAATCTAAGCCTTTGTAGCCTCTTTTGGTATGTAAATGAACCCATTTTTTTTGTATATTCCACTATGTAGATTTAAGTTGTGGCTGTCTGCATGCCAGGGAGGCTAAATCTTGTTTCAGACTTCATTAAGAAGTTATTCACAATTGACACAATTACCATAAATATAGTTTTCTGGTAACTGTTTTACTGGTTTTTTAGAGATATAATTTAATACGTCTATTCAAATGTTAATAACTTCATTTTGCTTTGACCTTTCCCTCCTATAACATGCAGGACATAAATTTGCTTCAGGTCTATCTATGCAACTCCTGCTGGAGTCAATCGAATGGGTACATGAACATATATGATGAAGGATACAAGTTAGCATAAAGAGGTGATGTCATATGTATTTGATGCAGTTCAGGGTATGTACATTTCCTAGTTTTATAATCCAAATATTTACACTGTAATCATTACATGAATTTAATATGATTTCAATTGATTTTCTTTTTTCAAGGGATATCCTCAAGCCCTGTTTTTTCTAGATATTTTGTTGCATCATCATTCACAATAGGATTAAAAAACTACGATAACAAGGAAATATCTAAATTTAGGCTCATCCCTTTGATATTTACTGTTGTTTTGGCTTGTCTTTGTATTTTAGCAGGAGTATTGTTATAACAGTAATTATAGCAAAAGGTCTGTGATAGAGGTTAAATGTGACCCTTATCTTCCTGGGACAGCTACATGACTAGATGGCTGACCACATCCAATCACTTGAATCAGAACCACTACATATTCTGCTTTTAATTTGTATCATAACAACCTGCAAAGCTGATGAAGATGTTATTTTGGTAGTGCAGAGTGAATTCTGAGGTTACAAGATTTTCTCCTGCATCAAAAATGAAGGGCTCGAGAAGCTTATTTTGTTTGGTTTTTAATCTGTAACTATATTCGATAAATTTATAACCTTAGTAAGAGGCATGCCAACTCAAAACTAAATACAAGTTGTTGTTTTTGTTTTTTTTTTTCACGGAAAGAGTATTCTTGTTATCAGATGCTCAAGCAGAATTAATCCATGTGAAATATATTTATCTTAATCCATCTCTTGTTCTAGACATTGTAGTTTTGTATTGATTACGTAAAAGCCACCTGAAATGCTCTGGAGAATGTAATACTCTATTTTGCTGTTAGTAAACCAAATGAAGTGATGAATTTCCAGATCAGTAACCTCCATAAGTCTTCCATCCCCTTCCAGAAACAAGTACAACAGGGCCCTCTGCCCAGAGACATGCCTCCATGCCTGTTTCCTTCATTTATCACAACTGAAAAATTAATAGATTTTCTAATACATGTTTATTATATTTTGCCAGCAAGTTGCTATTAAACTAGAGGATTCCAGTGATTTGTAGTTGTTTTCTTTTAGTAATCTATACAAAGATGATGTAAGAAAGATCACGAGGGAAACTTTGCTAGATGGCTAATATTCTGTAAAGAAGGGAACTTGGTAACCTTGGAAATTATGAAGAAGACAGCTACAGATATGTGAGAATGCAGTTTCAGGAAAGCCTTTTGATTTGCAAGGTTAGCTGCAAATATTGATGAGGCTTCAGCACACATTTAAAATTAAATGCAATTTAAATGTGCATATGCAGATATTAGTGCATCAGAGTGGGGAGAAAACGTGCAATTTTGCCTAAGTTAATGAATTAAGATAATTTCAACTATACAGAAAAAACAATGATAAGAGATAGAGTTTTGTCTTAAAAACTAATTATCAGGAGTTTTCTTTTAAGAATATGTTTGTTATCATTTAATTTGCCACTCAGCATACGCTAATGCATTTCACACAGTGAAGTGCTAAAGGCAGTGTCAAAGGAGATACTAATGACTAAGTCAGTTTTACAACACGGTTGCTATTTGCTCTTCACTGTGTCATGCTGTGTAGAAAAACAGAAATAATACTGTATCTGCAGAGGCTACCAGAACTATAAAGACCCACATCTTCATGTGCAGGGAGGAGGGGTGGCTGAGCTCCTCTGAGGCACACACTTCTCCATCCCACCTTCATTCCTCTCTCTCTCCACTTTTGGACCCTCTCTAATCATCCCATCTATTGACTTCTTAGTTCTGCTCTCTGAAATCATCACTACTCCAAGTGAGACAGGCACCAATAGTATTTTGTGGTTCTTGTACTATTCACCATAGCAAAAATGAGTCTTCAAATAAGTGTTTGTCTTTAATGAGTTTCAACAATAAGGCTTCAGACCCTGAAACATAGGCACCTAAATTTAAAACTAGGCAAGTAACTTTACAAGCCTAAACCCAAGATTTCTTTCATAATGTGACCTTTCATTAGATACTGCAAACATTATGTAAAATTTCAGCAAATCTACATCCTGTACCGCTCTAAGAGATGTTGAATGTAACATAATGTTTATTTAAGAACATCAAGTTGTAACCAACCACTGATTCCCTGTATCTGCAGACTCACCAACTTTCCCTTTTTTTTCTTCATTAAGCTGCTTATATTTACTTCTCTTTTCTCAAATGTGAACACAATTTTAAGTTTCAGATCTTCCTTCTTTCCCTGGAGATAACCAGGTAGATAAATATAGATTGCTTCTTCTCTTGATAATAAATGTACATCAGGTGCCTTGGAGCAATTCCAGCGTCAACCATATCCCACTGGAAAAGGTACCTGCTTTTCAGGTGACACTGTTTAACTAGCAACAAAAAATATTATAATGCTATTATGTGTCTGTTTTCTAGCCCAGCAATCTCATTTTCAGCAAATTACACCTCCCTGTTTTTCAATGTTTATGTGAATAGGCAAGAAAGGAGACTTTTCCACTTGTCTTGTAGGATGTCTACACAAAGTTGTGCAGAAATCTGAATTCCTGGTCATGTGGGCACACAGGACATAACAAATAGTTCTGATAATATTAGGTTCTTGTGTTAAGAATTAGAAAGGAACAGTGAAATAAAGCTTGTGTTGGTATGTCTTACCAAATTCACTTGATCTTCCCACTCTGCACTACTCATTTTCCCACATACCTGATGAAAATCCTGTAGTTCACTATGTAATATGGAGATCAATCACTAATCATAACCCTCCCAACCAACCAAAATACCAAAGATTATTTTTTTCCCCCTCAAGAATAGATATTAAAACAAAAAAAAAAGTGTAAAGTATGCTCAAAAAAATGAGTGTCTACAAAAGCCTTTGAAGTTCTGGTTCTGTGCTGTGTTCCTCTTTCTCCTCTCAGTTCTCATCTTTGAATGAAAGTGATAACAGAGATATGTACGTTCCCTTTTAGAGTGTGCTTTATTTAAGTGAATATAAACTAAACGTGAGATATAGCATCATGCTTTAAAGTAGAATATTCTGTATATTCCACAGGCAGAGAAATGGAGGTGTTAAAATCTTCAGGCTTAGTGCACCTCATGAAGAACTTCAGCCTCTCTTAAAGTCTGTGATTTTGCAGAATGATATTGTAAACTTCACAGACTTCAACACACTTTTGAAAGCACATTCCATTACTATTATAATTGTCTCAATAGTTTCTTCACTAAAACAACTTTAGTCAGCTGCCCCTAAGTATTACACAAATGAAAACAACCTTCCCACAGATCCAGTTATTCAAGTTAGTGTGAATGAAAACTCAGGTAACGTGTTTATGCTTTTAGAGTGTGCATTCCCTACACTCATTTGCTTGAACATATTCCACCTTTTACTCTGAGTCCTATTTTTATTCTACTTTTTGTATTTACTGTAAACTTTATCTTTTTTACAGTTGTGGACTCACTGACTATGTCAATACATTTGAAATTACTATTGCTGCTATTACTACTAACACAATCCTTGTCCTTAAGTTTTTGTTAAGAATCATGTCACAATGTCTAATTGAATAATTCCAAGTCTTCAAAAAGCAGTTACAATTACTTAGGTCTTTAATGAAAACTACCTACGTAAAGTTTGCTAAATATCTGTATTTGATTTTGGTAAAGATTCCCTTATTTTCAGCTGCTGTCAGGACTTCTTATCTATGTTTGCTTTCAATCTTTCTTCTTCTTTTATGTCTTTCATTCTTTGAATTGGAAGAATCAGACTTTTTGCCTTTACTAAATATAGAAACATTATCTTTTATTCTCACAGTGATTGGAAAGCATAATTTTCAGCTGTTTTGAATAAAAGTAGAACTACGTTAGTGTCTCAGCTGAAAAATAAAAGCACATGTTCTATGTGAAAGCGCATATATTTTAGTCTTTTATTATCAGTTAGCAAGTTGCTGATTTACTTTTGGTTGCAGAAACATTTCTTTTGTATTTCAAACTTGCTTAGAGGCTAGGGCAATGAAGTGGGAAGATAAGGAAATAATAAATTATCTTATTCTTCATTGATTTTATAACCAGCATTTCATGAACACTTTTTTGGACATTGTTATGAATAATGTAAACATCCCAACACACAGGCTATTAATTTTCTGCAGATGTCTCATAGAAATAACATTTTCATGTGTTCTATGCCTCCAAAGTTATCTTCTGAATTTATTCTTTGTAGAAATTACCAGCCCAAATTTCCACTATACAAATCTATAAGTGCTGCAACACTCTAACTCTTTTTAATCTATACTTTTTTCTGCAGAAAATAAGCTCCTGACTAAAGGTGATGTGGATTGAAATATCAGCTGGTACAGAACTACACTGCTGATGATACAAATCTTGTCAGTATATTTCTATGACAAGTAGAACTTATACTTGCAGACCTGTTATTAACATTTTCAGTAGTTGATCACAGAACAGTGACTTTAACAAGCCCCTGATGTTTAATGGTCTTCCAAGTCCATTTGTGTAGTGGTTTCCTAGAGAATAGCAACCTCTTAGGAATGAATACCTGAGGAATTCTTTCAGCTTGTAGTCCACCAGGTTTGAGTGTTTCTGGAAATGGAGGGAAGAAAATCTAACCTGCATGTGCTCGTTTGGTGACAAGGAAAATGTTGCAGCTCTCTCCCAGAACAGATATCTCCTTATGTCCTTTAAATGCTAACAATTCCACTCCTGCCCTCATGGATGTTGATCTGGACTTAGAAACAGGTTCCTCTGTTAAATAAGACTGATGTCTTATTTAAATCTTATTTGCCAGGTTAGGTGGTGCAAACCTTTTGTTCACAGTTCCAAATGGTGGAAGAACTGTAAGGGTACTTTAGCTTTTCCCCATGTACCTGTCAAGAATTGCCTGCCTGTGCAGGTCTTGGGGAGATCCTGGGATGCTGTGCAGTATGTAGATAAACTTGTTTAAGAACATCATCCTATAGAGTTTCTTTCAGACTTTCTACGTAGCACCTGGCCTAAAGTTTAAATAAAGCACTGCCTTACATAAAAGTCATTATAAATTCTAATTATTTGTAACAAGTGTAGTACAATGTCTTGCAGCCTACTTTTATTTCATATTGTGAATGTTATTCGTTATTAGTCATTCAATCAGGTACATTTCGTGTCTATTCTTGTCTTCCACCATAATACTTCTAATAGCATTCTATATGTACTGTACTTACTGGGGGAAGAATTTTGTTAGTGAATGAAAGATTATGAATTACGTGACCATAAGAATATAGTCAATGTAAGTTGAAAGGCTGAAATATCAACTCTAATGTAAATCTCCCTCTTCAATAAAACTGAAAATATGCATTTTTTATTTATTAGCACTTATCTAATAACAGCTGAAGCTGCATTCTATTGATACAATAGAAAAGGAAATTAATAACAAAAGGTTAGATGATGAATAGGCCTTTGACCGGAATATAACAGCCAGCAAAATCTTGCAAAGATGTATCTAGAATAACTAAGTAGATCTCAAAAGCTTTCTTAAAAGTTTAGAAGGGACTATCAACTTCTACATCTACAGAGGACATCTCTATCTCTTTTCATTATACCAACAAAGCTATGAGTTGAGACTGCTGTATTAATATTGAAAAAACTTAAGAGAATTGTTTGAAAGTTTCCTGAAATGAGAACGTGGCATTTTAAGAAAGCCAAAAGTATTCTAAAAATCCATGATGGAAAATTTCAAGAAACTTTATGCACATGATGAATGTGTACAAATGGTTTGAGAAGATGGGCATAGATGAACAGCTACACTCAGAGGATGCCTATGGTATATTTGGCTTAAACATTACACATTGTAGAGGGGCAATGAGCCAGAAGCTTGAGCAGGAGACCTGGTTTCAGCTGTCTCCTGCCAGACTTCCAGTGTGGTCTTTGCTCTTCACTTATCTCTTTCTTCTGAATGAAAATAGTATGGCTTTACATCAGAGTGTGATCTGAAGTGAGGATAAACATTAGAAGACTAGGGGCAAAACAAATCAGCTTTGGAGATCTATAAAAATACCCAGAAGAGAATTGCACATTTTGAATATAACCTGAGACAATGTGAAGGTTTAATAAATAGAATCATAGAATCATAGAGTAGTTAGGGCTGGAAAGGACATTAAGATCACCTAGTTCCAATCTCCCTGCCATGGGCAGAGACACCTCCCACTAAACCGTATCACCCAAGGCTATGTCCAGCCTGGCCTTGAACACCGCCAGCAATGGAGCGTTCACAACTTCCCCCAGCAACCCATTCCAGTGCCTCACCACCCTTACATTAAAGAATTTGTTCCTCATATCCAATCTAAACTTCCCCTGTTTA
>JAOEHY010015092.1:0-13314 GCA_025447955.1 Psilopsiagon aurifrons
AAAAAAAACAAACCAACAAAGCCGACTAAAATTCTAAAATTTACAAAGAGCAAAGATTTAAGCAGTACTGTACATTATCTTGGCCATACTCATTTCTCTGTCCAGCAGAGACTGAAGACTGGGTATGCAAACACAAGATATAAAGGCTTACATTTTTTCCAGTACAAACTTAGGAGAGCATAGTCCTAAATGTCGAGTTGGTTCATTAACTTTGGTTTTAATATTTAGAAAAGCAGAGGATTTATTTCCATTGCTAAAAAAAACCAGTTCTGATTACTTTGTGAAACTCAGCATTTATGAATGCAAGATCTCTGTTGATAAAATTTGTAGTCTTAATTTAAAAGAGCTACAACTTCAGATGCTGAGCACCTTTGAAGTGTTTTCCAACCTTTGGAATATGAGAGCTGTCCTCTTTCATTATGACCTTTGAGTCAAACCCCAAAAGAAAGGTCACGTCCGTGGGCCTGTGACTTAATGATTTGCAGATCAAATGGCAATGCAGCTGCCTGCTAACTAAGTCATCTTTCTTTTCAGACCACCACAACTTTTAGTGCTCATCTGACTTCCTAGCTACAAAGCAGCATTCCTCAGCAAGCATATTTTCTGCCTTTTTTTTTTTTTTTGACTTGAGTTTTCATCATATGTGAGTACTAAGCCAGTACAAGTACCAGTGGAAATGATTTCTGGTTTTAACTTTGATTATCACTGTTGATCTTATTTTACAACAGAGGATGGAACCTTCACAGTAATACTCAGTATTGTCTCTGCTAGTTTTTAAACATCTTTACTAGTCTTTGTAAGGTCATACAATTAAGTTCTCTAAATTCATCACTTCAAGGAATATTCTTTGTGTCTCCAGAAAGGCCACTTGAAGTCCTTAAGTATGTTGATGGCCATTCTTCGCTGGTATCTCCATCTCGTAGAAATCTTCAGGAGTTTTTGCAAAGATAAAAATTAATCTAGAAGGATTTGCAGCTTCTTTATCTGCCTTAGCTGTTAGATGTAGTGAATTGGTAAAGTGCACCTATGAGAGAATGCCTTTGGCATTCTTGTGTTGTTGGCAATCTCTTGCCACTAAGAGAAAAGATATATTTCTTCAGTTATCCATCAAGAAATCAATGGATAGCCACAGTCTTGCCAATGTGGATCCATGTTGTGTACTAGCTGTTATTTTCAACACTAGGAATTACCTTATTGATGTTACATCATTATGGAGCTTTTTTATTGATAACACATCTTCCAAGGGATATGAAGTCATTATAATAGATCCAATAAAGTTGCTTAAAAAAAAAAAAAATAAAAGTCGTGGCCTGATGAAAGTGCATTTAGAGTGCTTTTTATTTTATTTTGGTTTTATGTACAATTGCCTAAAGACTTGATTATTGACTGTGTTGGATAATCTGTCCTTTGCAGCCTTCTTCCTCTCCCCTCCTCCTCCCCCAGATCCATTACTGGTTTAATACATATTAGAAATATGCGTATTAGAAATATTTTTCTAGGATCAGTAACTGTGAGCATAGCTTCTAGTCTCATCATGCTTTTGAAGAGAGAGAAAATGATAACTTCCATCTGGTTATCATTTATGATGGAATTGTGGTAGATGGTCTGAAAAACTCTCTGCCGCCACAGGAGAATATATTCATTCCTGTCTTCAGCTCATCCAGGCTGATGTTATAAAAAATGTCTTACAATAGCCTAGCTTATGGAATGTCAACAAGATCTTTGGATAAATGAAGATGAAACTACCTTGCTTCTACTTCAAGCAGAACAAAGGCAGTGAAGAATGTGCAATTGCACCATTCTTAAACTATCTTCTTATTTATGCTGCTTATGCTGCAAAACGAGGCAAATATGCTGTCTTGATACTTTGTCTTCCATTGCAGAGGGCAAAGAGTTAAAACCGAAACAAAACAAGCTAGTGAGATTGTTCTTTGCGGCAGTTTAGTAAAAACTGCCTTCCTGACTGTTAACAGAATCTGAATTTTCCTATCTAATGACAGTTTTTCTGAACCAAATCTGCTCAGACTTTTATTCTCAACAATTATCTTGGAAGAGATGCTAATACATATCTAATTAATTACTCTTTTAATTCATTGACTTTGAAAAGTTGAAAATAATTATTTCATAAACACTTTGAACTACAGGCAAAAGCAACTGTGCTATAACTGTGAAGATGTAGATTAGCTTGCTGCTGAATTTTTACAAAGGCACATAAATCTGCAAAGGCTGATCAAGATAAACAGAAGGATCACCCTCGGGACAGATTCTGCACTAGAAACAGAGCCTCACTGCCACTGTTTTCAGACCACCAATTCAGGTGATTATTTTTTCAGGTTTTACTTTAGGACTTGGTCTGCATGTTGTGTGTTATTGTAGGGGGGGAGCAATTTCTGTCAGTTTTTTCCAAACTTTCTTAATATCGTGTTTTGGATGACATTCTAATGGAATGCCATTTTGACTTTTCATTCCTTTTGCCATAAAGCTAATCCAATACCTAACCCAGAACAAAATTCAAGACAGAACAAACCAAACACATAAATCTTATAACTACCTTCACAACTGTCTGGAAAAACAAGAACAAGATTATTTCTTTTTTAAGTTTGTCTTAAAAAAGGCAGGGTATGTGTGTAAAATTAGAGATTTACTGTAATTTATCATTGATTTCTCAGTTGCTTCTTGATTTAATTCGGAATACTGTTTTGGGGGAGCAATGGAGAATGAAGGAATAAAAAGAAACAACAAGTATATGGGCTTTCCCTCATAGACATACAGCTGCTTCTTGGCTGAAGCACAAAAAGCTCTGTGTTAATAGCATATAGCAACAGTGTAAGGTTGGAAATAAAGAATAATATCATGCCTAATGAAAATGGCCAAGGCAGTTTATGCAGGTAGGATGCAGTTACCCAAATTAGAATACATCCAGACATGAAAGCATCATACTTTCAGAAAAGGCAGTGACTACTTATGATATAACAAGCAGGAATTCTTTCAAGACATTCGCACGTCTAAACCCTAGTATATTGCATGCAAATATAAGGGATTTTTATATTTGCTGCCTCAACTGCTGCTGTATTTTTGTGCTTTTAACACACTTAAGCAGAAGAGCTAGGCAGTTATTCCCCTGCATCTTAAAACAAGCAAACAAGCAAACAAAAAAATCCACTTGTTTTGTTCCTCAAAGTCTTAGAAGGATTTATATAGCTCAGATACATTTAAGTACATGACCATCAGTTTTGCATTTAAAAAAGCCATTGGTGTAAAAGTATGTTCATATCAAAAAGAGAATGTTTCTTCATACCTCGGTCTTGTTGCAGTTCTTTTCTGAAGAACCCAAACGGTATATATATACTGAGTAAATTATTCTAAGACAGTATTTTTCTGAAGGTTGCTGCAGCAGATGATAGTAGCACAGTAGTCATTTGAGGTCGAGTTTAGAATTGATATGGGAAGTGATGTAGTTGAAGACTGACTCCAGTATTACAGTGAGTTACACTCATCAAAATCTACATGCTCTTGAGCCATAAAAAAAGAAACACTGAAGTTATGTGAGTAGGAAATTCTCTACTTTTGTCATGTTTACTAAATCTATGTGCTTTAGTGATTTCTGCTAGCTGGATACTTTCCATGAGTTTCTTCTCTGGTTCACCTTGTGCTACTTTTCACATTGTATACCAGTGTGCATCATTAACAAGTGAATTGTGAAGCTGAAGCCCAAGTTGATTTCACATATGACTGAGGCCTGGAAAAAACACACAAATCATATATTTTCAGATTCCTTATGTGGGCTTATTTAGGCTTGCTTAGATCCACTTCTGAATATTGCTTCCTGAACAAGTGTTAGTTCTGGTTTATAAAATTAAAATATCTTCTGTAATCTTAGGCTTTTTTTGATGTTTAATTGAAACAAGTCTGACCTATGCATTGTTGCCTTACAAAAGTGTATTCTTAACATCATGATTTTAAACCTATGCAGATTCCAGTAGTGCAGCTTCAGTTAGTTTGTATGTTTTCAGGCATGTAATTAGTGTGACAGGAAGAAAGAGACTGAACTTATTTTGTTGTTTAGTAAAGACTTACTTTGGGTTGGTCTGACTGAACTTGAGAGTTTGATGGTGAAATGGCACTTTGGAGAAATGCCATATAAAAATAAATCATTATGAAATAAGCTTCATTTGTCCTTATCTGTGGCTCTTCAATCCTATTATGAAAGACTAATTAGGGCTAATGCATATTTTGGAACTTTTGAAACAGTGGGGTTTCCCCTACTCATCATACATTTAAAGTTCATTAAAGTCCATTCATCTGGCATCGTTTTTACATAACTGAAAGATAATATGGCAAATGTACATTTTGAATTTTCTCGTGTAACGTCCATTCATGGTATCATTCAGATGTTAACTCTTTCTGAGAGTAATCAAGGTGATTTTATTAGCAGTACTCATTTGTGGAAGAGGGTCAAAAAAAGAACATATTCATCTTGAGTTACATTTGAGCCCTAGTGCAGTTTTCAGGTCTTTGTTGTCATTGTTGTCCTTAATTATGAAGTGCTGGTTCCAAACAGTAGACAAAGCAGCCAGTAGCACTAAAGACAGCAGCAGATTGACTAGGCTGATAACAAGAAGACAAGTTTTGGATGTTTCAAGCAGGTGACCAACCTGAATATTGCCTTTGGCTAGCCCTTTGCACTTGCCAATGTCCTGTGCAGCAATGGAGAGCAGCTACTTCTCAGTCTTCCACTTTCCACTCTTTTTCAATTGGCTTGTCCTGCCTGTCCTATTGCAGCCTAGCAGCAGACTCTCACCATTTCCTTTCACGGCTAGAAAGCTATGGATGTGTTAAAACTAATTTACTGGGAAAAATAAGAAGCAGGGCAGGCAGAAATAGTGTCAATGTAGACAAAGGTGTAGAGGATACTGACATTGTCTCCAGCACAGGTCAACTGACATGATAGCCATTGTGTACTCCAGTGAGTCTCCAAAAATCAGGGCCACTGAATAAAAGCAAACCTTGGGAATGGCCCGTGGAACTTCTTAACCGCTGCACAAAGACTGGGTACCACTGCTAGCTGGTGTGATGACTGTTTCATATCCTAGTGTAGGCACAATCTAGGAGAGGAAAAGTAACCCAAAGGTGGCTGGGGAAAGAGAGAAAGAGGAAGACATCTCAGGTTACAAGGGAAGATGACTTTTGCAGGAGTGGGGCAGTACCATTTTTCATTATCCAGACCTTCCTCAAACCAGACTCTAAGCTATTTTACCCCCCACCTCAACATTGCCTCACTGATCTCAATGACCATTTCAGTAATCTTCTGAATTCACTGCATCCTGACCAGAGCATACTCCAGTAGAGTTGTGATAACATTTTGTTTGCTTGATTGTAGTTATGTAAGGTATGTTTTAAATATTTAAATAATATTTTCCTGAAAAAGATGATAATTTCTTTTTTAATATTCAAACACATTATATTGTTTAACTGTCTAGTTTTCATTTAAATCAAAGGGAATTAGATATCTAAACACCTTGAAGATCTGAAGTTAAATCTAGAAAGGTTATTAAAAACGTAGGGCTCTGTGGTACTTTAATATAGGAGATAACAGAAATCCAAAATGCTGAAAATGTATAGGCTGGGTAATCAATTTGCATCAGATGACCATTTTCAGAAAAAAGTATTTAGGCAACAAATGTCTACTTTCAAATATATATTTAGAGCCTTTTGTTGAGCATGCCAGTGAATTTGTTGTAGATTAGATAATTATCTTTCATTATCCTTACATTAAAATCAGCTGAGCTTCATTCAGCTTTTTGACATCTGTTTTGTAATTAAGTTCTTTATAAAATATGAAGACAAAAAACTTGGAAGTTTCTTAGCTCCAGAACTTGGAGAGTGGCAAATTTAGAGCTGAAGAAGTTGAAAACTGTACCCTCATCCTTAGTGTTATTGATGGAAGTATCATGGGAGAATTGAGGTCATGACACTGCTGGAGCTTCACACATATAGCAAAACTGACAGGTCTGAAGACTTTCTTATTCTTTCTGCAATATCCTTATGTTCTTCCAAATACTATGTATAATACTATGAAATTTCCCTCTCTAAAATGAGTATCTAGAAAAAATTTAAAATTGTTTTCTTTTTATTCTTTTTTGATGTTAAAACATTTACCATGGAACACTAATGTTCATAAAAAGAATATGTAAGGGTTTGAGGAAATTTGTTTGGAAAAATAATTTTTAAAAAGGTAAGGATAATAATATCTTTGAATATACAATTTGTGAAGGAGTAGCAATGAAGATCACTGGGATTGCGAAAAACCCTTCTGAGTTAATATTCCACTTCTCTGAAGACACCAATCTAAATAAAAAATAGAGTTAGAAAGAACAGAAAAGCACAGAAATAATTTGTCTACAAATTCAGGTAAATCTGTTATTTCAAAATTAAGCTCCTTTTTTCCATTCAGTTTTCTTATGCACAAGCCTTTTTCTATACTGTGATCATCTTATAAAAAGATTCTTGATTAGTGTGTAGAAAACATGGAGGCTTTAATTTAGGAATTGAAGCTTATTGTGAAGGCAATTCCATACCAAACCGGTATGAGGCTATATCAATATACTGTACTACAGGAACACCTTTTACTCTTCACTGTCTAAAAACTTCTGGCCTTTGGTGTTGCCCTACTTATGTGCTTAGATGCCATTATTAAGAAATTTTCAAACTGTTCCAGACACAGATAGCTCCTCCAACAATTTGGTGCTGTGTTACTGGGTTTTGGGAGATCTGAGAAACAGGGATGCACCAGTAGGTATGTCTTGACTCCAGGTTATGCACATACCTACCTGCTGTGGCAAATCAGATCTTCTAAGGAAACAGTAATGCAGTTTATGCAGTGTGGTCTGGGTTCACAGAGTGGCAAGACACAAGTTTTAGTCCTAAAAATAAATAATCTTGCTGTGCAGAAGAGTTCTTCTGCCAGGGATTGTACATCCATAAACATAAATCTTTGAAACTGCTTGAAAATATGGTCAATGGACACTGTAGATGCCACTGTATTTTATTGTAATGCTTGTATCGTAATGCTTATCAATGATATTTCTTTCAGATATTAATTTTAAAATATTTTAATAGTCCTTTGGAGTGGAAGCAGAAGAGAGTTCACAACTGTTTCTAAATCCTAGATTTCCCTCCTCCTCTTTCCCTTGTAAAGCAGTAGTCAGACATTGGAGCAACTTGAAACTATTCCTAGTCAAGGCTAATACAATCAAGGTTTCTTTTCATGCAAACTTTCCCTTAAATTCTAAAGCACTTGGGTGTTATTAAAATGTAATACTAAATGATTGAACTGTTTACCTATTCAGCTTTTTGAAATGCAGTATTCACCAAGTTGCCCGAGTATCTTTCACGGATGCTAAAAAACTAATGCCTTAAGTCATAGAAAATCCTCTTAAGCAGATAGGTGTTACTATTTCTGAATTAGTAACATGGCATAACCCAGGTTTCTTAACAAGGCATGTGCAACACTCTGAATTGGGATTGATGAGAATCTCTGCTCCCAGATGTAACTGCTTCTTGTACAAAATCATTAAGATCCAAGTTTTGCTATTCTTGGTAAAGTATAAAAGATATTACAGTCCCACATCATTGCTAAAGTAATTCTTGAACTGATTCACCTTTTTGTATGCATATTTGCCTCAAATGCACGTCAAAGTGCTAAGCTTGTGCAGAATCACAAGATTTTGTTTTCCAAGTGTCTTGCTGACTTATTGTATATCTTTCTCCCCAGTTAATACGTACTGCATGTCAGACTGTGATACTTGGGAGTGGCAAAATGGACAAGTTCTGTTACTTCCCTGGTGTGTCAATGCTGGCTAGGAAATCAGCAATCCCATTTTGTGCGGCTGCTGCATTGCACAGCAGAAACTATGCATTTCTAATGGGCCTGCATCTCACACAACCACACAATAGCCATTTTAGTATAAACCAAAAAGCATAAGCCGTAACTGAGGATGTTTGGGTAAGCTTGCGGACAACCCAAAATGCTAGTCCTGAGAAGTATAAAATTCTCCTGTGCATAATAGTAAGATGTTGATTCCAGAAATCAATGTCAGCACCAGAGCATATTGAGAAAGTAATGTGAGAAAGAAACCAGGAAAAGTCTGTGAAATACAGCCAAATGGATGAGAGAAATGCCTATTGCTAAGGGACAATGAAGACTAGCAGCCTCCTGACATGTATGTTTGTATTTTGTTTTCCTCCTCTTCCTACTAGCATTTTTCCATATTTGAACCAACCTCTTGCCTCACATGTAGTAAGTCCTGTTCAAGTAGCCTGTGGCTCCCACTTTATAAAAAAAACCAGCGACTGCAGTGACTTCTGTTTAACTTCTAAACTTATCTTTTTAATGGTAAATTCCCTTTCTAACCTCCACCCCCCACCCACCCGCTGTTGTCTTTTAGACACTGCTTGCTATTGAAAAAGCAATCCTGTACATGACCTTTACATTCTTCTTTATTTCTTACATAGATGTTGAGGATTATCTGGCTGAGCTGTTTTCTTCTTATTAATCTGTTTTTTCAGCTTGTCCATTCTTCAGATGTTATCTGTTCTTTTGAAGTTTCTTACTGGTGTCCCTCATATTCACTGAAGAAACAATAACAAAAGATGCAGTGAAAATAGCAGTGTAATTTACATATTTCAGCTCTTTCTTTAGACTAATGCTAAATGAATAGTGTTGTGGCCTTCCTTGTCTCTTCTACCCCCTGTTTCATACCTAGTATTTATTAAAGACTATATGGCTCAATAAGACATAAAAAAATATACCTTATTGGATTTGAAAAATATTAGTATCTTTATTTGAAAATATTAGTATTTCACTCTCAATCGTGATGGAGGACTCTGTTCCTTTTATATTTTTTGCTTATTATTAACTCTTCCTCACCATCTGTCTTCAATACAAAGGCAGGCAGATGACTGCTGACAGTTGTATTTGGAAACTGAAGTGCTTTCCAGATTTGAATCCAGGATCTAAAATTTTAAGATCAATGCACAGATACTGTGGAGGTGAAAACTGTTGTATTCAACTGGGCTTCATCTCAGTACTACCTTGATTTATCATTCCAGTCAGTGTTTCATCATGTTCCTTTCCTAGGAAAATAGCAGCAGGCAAAGTTGCGTTGGTTCACAGAAGCTCAGCAAGCTGATATTTGTTTTTGAAAAGATGCCATATTTTCAAGAAATACAATACAAATATATCAGACTGATGGTGTAGTAATCCTTATCTCTGAAGAAGTCCACCCAGGAGAAATGCTAAACTGGCTTCATATGTTTTCAGCATTAATTAGCATTCTGGATAGATAACTAGGAGTTTGAGCCCTTAGGATGCACCAACACGGCATCGTATTTCAGGGCTGTGTAAGCACAGTAAAATTTCTAATCATGTGTTTTGTTCCTCTACCTCTGGCTCTTGTAGTCAAATATCTGTCAAACAAGTCAGTCAAAAAAGTTAAACATATTTATAAAGGCTTAAAGCTATTTTCCCAAGTGAGACCATGAACCTTATGGTGTAGAATTTCAGAACAGGGAGAGATTTTATATTATTATTACCTACCTGTTGCAGTATTTGTGCTGCAGCATCTAGGTGGAAAAGAGGCTCCTGCATTTCTCATTTTGATGGGGGGAGGGGGGGATAACTTGTTCCTGACTGTAATTTCAGGCTATTTTGTGAGAAACAAAAAATTGATCCTCAGGTGGGTTGGCCCCAGCCGGCAGCCAAGCACCCTCTCAGCTGCTCCTTTATTCCCCTTTCCCACAGGCTAGGGGGAAGATAGAAAGGTGAGAAGACTGAGGGGCTGAGATAAAGTTGGTTTATTAAGTGAAAGAAAAATCTATGAGTGAAAAATAAGGCAAAGAAAATGAGGAATTTATCGACTCCTTCCCATTGGCAGGCAGCTGTTCAGCCACTTCCTAGAAAGCAGGACTGAAGCAAGAGTTGCTGATGGAAAAAAATGCTATACCAACAAATGTCCTGAATTCCTCCACCTTCCTTGAACTTTTATGGCTGACTACATCATACAGTATGGAATAACCCTTTCGTCAGTTGTGGTGAACTGAATTCCTTCCCAACTTCTTGTCCATCCCAAGTCTACTAACCAGTGTAGCAGAGTGGGATAAATAGGAAGCCTTGAACCTGTGCAAGCACTGCTCAGCAGTAACTAAACCACTGGTGTGTTATCAGTGCTGTTTTAGCCACAAATGCAGAGCACAGTACCACACCATTCAGGCTGCTACAAAATGTTAATTCCATTCCAGCCAGATGATTCCCACTTCCTCATCTCCTGGTGAGGAGCTGTAGTGCCTTTCTTTTTGGAGACCAGCAGCAGTAGGCAGTTTTTCTCTTCATTTAATCCATCCCAAAAGCATGCATCATCCTGGCAGCAAAAGGTCAAAATTGGTGAGCATCGCTTTAGGTCAAGCGCTGCTAGTGGGCAGTACTTGACTTCCAAACACTGCACCCCACATTCCTTTCACCCATGTGTAATCAGAGCACTCCTTGATGTAATGGCAAGGCTTTTAACTGCCCTGAAATTTGGGCTTTGACTTAAAACTCACCACTCAACCCTGAGTGTATTACTATTGTACCTTGTGTCACAGCTTATTGAGCCACATAATAATTCTGCATGCATCACCACTTCTCTCATACCAAAAATGCTTTGCATCCAGAGATGGCGTTATGATAAAGGTGGAGTGTGTGCTTCAGGAATTAAGGTCCTAAAGGCTAAGAAATAAATTAGTAAAAGCTACAAAAGCAGCTGACATATTATATACATTATACAATATTTTTGTGATGTATTTGAAATTCTTTTGGGAAAATTAGCCCCTAAATTCATCATAGTCCATTTTTAAATAGGTTTGTTTCTGATAGTATATTTTAAATTCTGTTTAAACAGTTTATGATATGCCTGTAAGATAAAACAGCTTTAATCACTGAAGAGTTTTCTTCTCTCGAGCCTATTAAAATTTCAAGTATTAAACATTCTAAGTCCCTGAGCCTTTTGATACATTATTTTACATAAACAAACAGCCGGTGTGCCATGATGAGATAAATTTGCATATGTTACATTCAATTCTTAGATTCTCTAGTTGCTCAAATAGTATTCTTCACTTTGCAGGATTGTCTGGTTCTACATTTTGTGTGATGTACTAAATGATTAATATGTTCTTCAGATTAAAAACTGATCCCACTCTGAAGAACTTCCTCCCCCAACTCCTCCTCCACTTACCGAAAGTAATCAACCCATGTCTTTCCTATTCTAAGTAATTGAAGCACTTTTAATGTGAAAATCTAGATTGTCTCTATGCTGCCTCTTCAATTCTCCCACGCTACTTCTTCCTCTTTCCTAGCACTTTCCAATAGCTTCATTGTCTTTTGTTTTCAGTCTAACACCTTCTGTTTCATCTTAATTTTAGCTTGTCTGAATGCCAACTCTTATTCTTTCTTCTTGATGTTGCCTTGCCTGCTAGGTTTTCAATTGCTGTGATTTCACATGATCTGGGCTTCTTCAATCTGTACTCCATGTATTTTTTTCTTCATTATTTTACAGTACTGTCTCCTCTTACTTGCTCTTCAAGTATGTATATCTTTCTTTGTCCCATTTCTGTCCTAAATTCACTTTCACATGTGTTTCAGGTCCACTTCATTGCTAACTTTTTCCTCATTTTCCCACTGTTCATCCCATATGCCATGTTTCTTTCTTTCCCTTATCTCTTCCTCTCTTGTGACTTCAGAACACTTTGGCTGGACCTAAAAGAAGATGCTGGACAAGAAGAAGGTCTGCTATACACCTTCCAATCTCTGTGTGCAAAATGAAAGTGTCTGATTTTTTAATTTCTGTTTCTTCCTCTAAATAAAAGTGCTTGCTCCATAGTCTAGGTCTGGCCATCAATCAAAGATTTTTACATGTCTCAATTTTAAAGGGCTAAGAAGCATGTCCTTTTTTGAAATATTACTTAGAAACAAAATGGGAAAGCATCAAATAAGAACTTTTTAGAATCTGATTACAGTAAAAAAGGAATTTTCCTCAAGAAAAAATAAATTACATCAATAACAGGTGTTTTGGGCAAATGGAGGCCATCAGGCCAACATTTGCTTGTGTTTATATTTAGTGCACTTATTAAATATAGATTGAGGTTGCATGAGCTGCTCAGAAAACATAAAATATTTAGCTGTTACTCTGATTTTAATTTGTTGTCACAGGCCCCATGTGTGTAGTGGGAAGTGGTATTACAATATTTGTTCTGAAGACCTGATAGAAGATGTGATGATAGACAGCTTTGAAATTCTTCCTAAAAATGGCACTGGAATTCTAGCCATAGCCTGTGACATTTCTACATGGGCAAAAGTCTGCCTGCATGCAAAAAATCACAAGCATAACAAATTTGTAACTCTGATTAATTGCACAAATTTTTTTATTACACCCAACAAGTACCTGCCATAGTGGCTGAATTTCATCTGGTGTTATGATCCTTTGTAGGGCTGTATGTGGAAAGCCTAGGATTTTTCAGCAGCATTCCCCGAAGAGTTATAGGTTTTCCTTACAGGGCTGTAAAAACCCTTTCAGTCTAAGGACAGAAATATGTAGTCAAATGGTGTATGCAGCCGTTCTGAGTATTTCAGTTTTCCCCTGGCTTGTTTGAAGAGAACAAAAAGTTTAACTTCCCTTCTCTGGCTATCATAATCCAGCCAAATAATTGTGTAAGCAGCTGGCCAAGACTAGAAGACATTGGCTAGGCTGAAGTGGTGGGAGCAGTAGTTCAGATGGTAATGAGCCGGGGACCAGGAAATGAGGTGGCATTATAAGGCAGGTTTAGGTAATTCCTGTTATTACTGATGGCCAAATGGGTTAAAGTTAAGTAGCCAAAGATAGCTGCTGAAGTTTGAAGTTGAAGTTTATGTTCCACGAAGTTGAAGTTCACAGATAAATTTAATTTGAACAGGAAGAGCAGCACAGATGATAGAGAAGGCCATGGTGGGAGGAGCTGTAATAACCTCAGTTTATACTGATGAAGGCATAAACAGGAATTTTAGCTATATGGAAAGCAGGAGAAAAGGTAAGTTCATGGATGATTCTTAGTAAAAACGTGCAGTACTGGCTATCTCTTCTACAAAGTACCTTCCTTACAACGACCTTTTTTCCTGTTTCTTGTCATGGGTTCAGCAGTAGCAGTCATTTTTCTCCTTCTCAGTAGTTGGTGCAGTGCTGTGGTTTTGACTTTCGGCCTGGGAACAGCACTGATAACACCAATGTTTTTAGTTATGGCTTAGTG
>JAOEHY010015093.1:0-7500 GCA_025447955.1 Psilopsiagon aurifrons
AGTACGGACGGGATGGCGGCGGAAAGGGGAGGGGGAGGGGCGGGACCGGACCGGATCAGACCGGCGCGGTGTGGGGAGCTCCTGGCTGACCCGCGGGCCGCCCTCCTCTCTTGCAGGCGCCTGTCGTCCCTCTCGCCTCTGCGGACGGGGCAGCATGTCCGAGGCGGAGCAGCAGTTGGCGGCCGGTGCCACCCAGAATGGGCACGAAGCGGCCGAGAACGCTGGAGAGCAGCAGGCCGAAACCGGCGCGGCTTCGGCGGCGGCGGGCGCGGCAGCAGCGACGGCGGGAACAGCGGCAGCGGCAGCCGGACCGGCGGCGGGAACAGCGGGGACGGCCGCCAGCCAGAATGGAGCGGAAGGCGACCAGATCAACGCCAGCAAGAACGAGGAGGATGAGGGGTGAGCCATGGGGGCCCAGCGGCTTTTGTCTCCTCGACGGCGTCCCGCTGGGGTGGGCTCGGCTCGGCCCGGCCCGGCGCGGCCCCGTTCGCCGCCCTGTTTGTTTACTTGGCGCCCCAGCGACGTCACGTACCGGGCCGGGCTGTCGGGGGCGGGACGCTGGCTGGGCTCGGCGGGCGCGCCGCTCGGGCACCCCCGTCTTCCGGTGTGCTGGAAGCACCGGGCCGTGAGCAGTACGGAGATGATGTTCCGAGGGCGGAGCGGCTCTGCTGGTGACTGGAGGCTGTAAACTTGAAGGCGGCCCGGCGTGCTTTTGGGAAGTACAGCCGCTCGGTAGCTGGTTGGCTTTTCGGCGTGGCAAGGAGTCGGGGGTCATCCCGTGTTCAGGATCAGTTTTGAATTTAGCGGGAACAGAGCTGTCACAGAGTTCCAGATGCTGCTGTTAAGTGGGGAGAGCTCCATGCCCCTGTCAAACCACGTCCCGCTGCAGTTAGCGGTGGGGATGGCTTTTCTGCAAGTTAACGTGTGGTACTTGAGTTAAAACTGTAAGTTGGTGTAGCTGAATGCTCAGGTTGCATTCCCTTGCTATTGCCCTCTGTTGCAAATGTAAACTGTATGTGAGTTGGGTGTCAGAGGCATGAGATACCTTGACTTATTTGCACCTCAAACTATTCCTCCTGTGCTCATGAAGCTTGCTTTGAGCTGGGGGACAGCTTAAGAATGAATCATAGAATAGTTAGGGTTGGAAAGGACCTTTATATCGTCTAGTTCCAGCACCCCTGCCATGGGCAGTTTTTAACCTTCTGAGGGACTGCCTGATGTTTGGCTTGAGGCAGTGTTGCATTCATATTGCAGGTGAAATTGACATACTATTCCAGTTATAGGACAAGCTGCTGCTGTATGCTGTCTCCTGTCAGACCAGTAAGAAACTCAAGCTTAAGATCTGCTTTTGATCAAGGCAGAAAATAAACTAGATACAGGAACACGAGCTGCTGTGTGCTGTAGAGACTTGCTGTAAAACCTTCCTGAGTGTCTGCTTCCCGTAATAACCTGGGATGCTGCTGAGAGCAGAGAGAAAACAGGAACGTTTTCTCAGTGTTTGCCAGGGTTGGTAAGAACTTGGAATGCTTTTATTACTTCTCACCTGCTCTAAGTACATTTGCAGTTCGCATATTTGTTTAACTTTCTAGGCACGCCTATTAGAAGGTTTTAATGAGGAAGCCTGTCCTTTTTTGAGTCTACACAGCCTGGAAAAGGTGTTCAGTGGTGCAGCGATTGCAAGTAGCATACACACTGACTTGCAGTTTAGTTCAGTGAGGTTTTTTGACCTGCCAATTCTTAAGGGTATTGCTGTACAGGAAACAAAGTGTTTTGACAGACCACTTGGTAGTAGAGGGAAAACAGCATTCTTGGTAGCTGCTGGTTGAGGGTGCATTGGTGTGTTTCCTTTGCATTAGGAATTAGAGACAGTGTCTTCAGGAAGAAACAGGTAGGTTCACATACCCTCAGATCCTAGTGAGAACTGTGGACCTGGGAAATGCACGTGTTGACAAAGGCAAGGAGACTTCCTGACTAGCCTGTTGGAGACCAAAGATACTAGTGGTAGCGTCTGTGCTCTGTTTAGCTAAGCCTGAAAGCTTTCCAAGTATGCTGCTGGTAAATGATTTTGGAAAACTGTATGTGCTGATGTGTCTTACGCCAGCCAGACTGTGCTTTGGGAAATGTACCTATTCTACAAGCCTTTGGCAGCATGTGACATTGTACCTTAATTGTTTCTTGTGCTCATGTTTGTGTTGTAACCATAGTCTGATCCTAGTTTTGCAGTGGAGCAGTAGTTCAGTAGTAGTAAACTGAAGCAGTTCATGTTATGCTGCTCTGCATGGTCAGAAGAGAGTCCATCAAAGGGCTGGTAGTTTCAGTGTTGTGTTCTGTCATGTGCTCAGTGCTATGTTAATGGTAATTGATAATAATTATAAAACAAGGTTTGTATGTTAATGCTGTGTTGATAACTGCAAAGCAGGTGTTCTGTGTATCAGGTAGCAAGTGTATGTTCAGTAGTAACTGCTAAGAGTATCACTATCCCTCATGTGTCAGAAGTGCAACGCTGCGCCCTCTGTATGCAGTCTGGTTTTCTGCTTAAAAAAAGCCCACAAAACCAATGAACAAAAAAGATCCTTAATGATGGATAGACACAAGGGCACAAAGCATCCTTTGGATTGCTATCTGTACTGGTATGAGGCTGCTAGTTTTCCAGTGTGGGGGTTGTTTTTTCCATATTGGTCCTGCATACAATGTCACACTAGAAAGGGCTTTTGGTGCTTTGTTGTTTATAGCTAATGGGAAAAGTCAATGAAGGGATGGGGGATCAGTGTTCCTGTCCAATAGATTTCAAGACTGTTTGTAGAGAGAGACACCTGAAGCTCCAGAACCCCTGCGTCGTCATGGAGGTTGGGTATGTTTGTCAGAAGCTGAATACTTTTGCAAAAGCACAGCTGATTCATCAGAGTTCATGGAAGCAGCTTTAGATTTGAGAAAGTTTGACTTATGGAAGTACAGTGAGACTGTACGCAGTTGGCAGAAATACACCGGCATGTGGAAAGTGGAACAGGTGGAAACATGCTACAGTGGATTTTAGGTTTTCTGATAACTGTGATTGTGGCTTAAGTTGGTACAGTGAAAATTGGCAAAGCTTTGTAGAAAGCATTTTTATAGATCATAATGGATCATAGTTTTTGTTTTGGGCCTGTTGTAAAATCTTATTTATCAGTATTAGAAGAGATCATTTCAGATCAAATCCTCTTTTGAATGGGTGCAGAAGCCCTGCGCCTGATAACTAGGAATATTTGATTTGTGTGCATATTGGCTTAATATGTAAATCGTTAAGTGTTTCATCTTGAGACATAGTGGTTCTTGATTTACTTTTTTATTTATTATGTGATGGGATGGTCATGATTTGATTTCCAAGCTTGCAGTATGCTTTTTAAATACAAGTGAGGATCAGAGTTACCTGCTGTACTTGTTTGCACACCGACACCGGTCCTGTGGGAAAATGTTCTTGTGATTATTGGATTATTGTGATTATTGTGATTTTATTTGGATTATGCCCAGGTGTTTATATCATGGGTTTGGGTGGAAAGTTGGCCGTCCAACATTTTTGCTTTCTTACTGATTTCTGGGGAAGCAGACTTGATTAAACTTTATTTGTTTTAGTTTGCTAATATTGGCATATGTCCAGTCCAGACTAGTACATAAATGCTTCTGTTTAACTGCACTGCTTATAAATGTATTCTGCCACTGTTTCTTTCATAAGCAGTTGTGTGGAAGCTCCTCAGATAACTAAATGGAATTAATCTGGTGGTGGGTCAGTAGTGGTCGGGTTGCAAGGAAGTAGTAAAGTACCTTTTTGTCACGCTTTGCAGTTTCTTGAGTTAGCAGTGTTAAGATGGTACAAAACTTTTCTGTACATGTAAGCCTTTGTCTGATCTAGCCAGGATCATTTAAGCAAGTTCTCAAAAAGGCCTGTGTGTGTGACAACTCACTGATAAACCATGCTGTTCTTTACATTAGGTAACTGGATTCATAAAGCTTGACAGTACAGGATTCTGGTTAAGGCACGTTAACAGATTAACTGTCTTGTTTTAACAGGAAAATGTTTATCGGCGGCCTTAGCTGGGACACTACAAAGAAAGATCTGAAGGACTATTTCTCTAAATTTGGTGAAGTTGTAGACTGCACTCTGAAGTTAGATCCAATCACTGGGCGATCGCGAGGTTTCGGCTTTGTACTCTTCAAAGAATCAGAGAGCGTAGATAAGGTAGTATTAACATAGTGAAACTACATATTGCATTTTAGGTAGCAGATATACAACACTAGGACGACTGTATGCATAGTAATTTGTATATGATCTGTTAAAGATGACTGTGGGATACAGTATATTTAAGATGCTTATTGAAATGTTTTTTTTTTTTCCTGAACTGTTTTACTTGTGATGCAGTGGCCAGGCTCAGACATTACCCCCAAGGTATGGCTTTGGGTACTTGCGGGGGAGTGTATTGCAAACCAGTGTAAGAGAATGTATGCCACCTACTACTGTGAAAGTAGTAATTTATAAAGAACTTTTAAGTCTTTGCATTCCAGAGCTGTGACATAAGCCCCTAGAGCAGAGCCAGTAGCTTTGATAGATTTGGCTTTATTCAAGCAAAAATTAGCTGTTAACCTTTCTAAGATAGTGTTTGACACAGCACACTGATAAGCTTTCACCTTTGTTGACCTTTTGTGATATCTGAAGTACAGGGTCTTTACCTCATGAGGTTTGAGGATGGGATTCTAGAGTAGTTTGAGAAGTGTTACACTCTCACTTCCCTTTGGTGATAGATGGTTCCAGGTGACTCTTGAAAGGCTGTGTCAGCACTGTATATGTCAGTGGATAGTGATCCAAATCATGGAACTGTTTGGTTTTGTGTAACAAATTACTGCTGTAATCCAAGTACTGAAATTGAAGCAATAGCATTAACAAAAACCAAGTATAAAATAACTAGGCCTTGCTGAAAACATCAGTGAAACATTTAGCTTGAACCATGAATAAGATCATGTTTTAATTTTCCACAGGTCATGGACCAGAAAGAACACAAGCTGAATGGAAAGGTCATTGATCCAAAAAGAGCTAAAGCCATGAAAACAAAAGAACCCATTAAAAAGATTTTTGTTGGGGGCTTATCTCCAGACACGCCTGAGGAGAAAATAAGGGAATATTTTGGAGGATTTGGTGAGGTATGTGGTGAAATAAACTGTTTATACGTGTAGAACTTGTTTTGTCTTCACACATTTAGTAATAAAAAACATTCTGCAAATGCAGCCTGCATGGTTGCTGCTATAAGTTTAATGGCCAGTGAAGCTCCATGTGTCTTAGGAGTCAGGATTCTAATGAGAAGGCTATTACAGGCTTTGAGTTGCATGAACTAGGTTAATGGAACGTGGTGCTGGAATAAATCAGTCAGGAACTAATTCATGGGATGTATGGCAGTCTTGACTGGGACAGACTTGAGAGGCAGCATTTTCGAGCATGCTGCTTTGGTCAGTTGGGTGACATGCTCTTCAGCCACCCCAGCTGATCTCCTGTGGCACAGATTCAGGCAGTTTACCTAAATTCTGTGCAGCTGTGGTCTCTGTCTCTCTCTGTCCCCAGTGTTTGGTGATGCAGGTGACAAAGTAACACTGCAGAACATAACAAGCTGGCTTTGTGTGAGCTTTGTACAGCTGCTGCTTCCCTATTAGTTCCCAGGTGTTGCCAGCATCAGGCGGTAACTCTGCTGTCAGGGAATTCGTCAGTCTTACTGCTGCCCTCTTGCTACCTCACAGAGAATTCACTCTGGACTGTAGACCTCCTTTGAAGTCTTGTGTGCATACGTAAGGAGAACTTTACTTTCTGTAGTCAGGTGTAAAAATTATCTTGTTTAACACACAATCTTAGCAGCATTGTGGATGAACAGAACTATGCACTTACACAAAGCTACATCTTTTTCATATGAAACTTGAACGTTTAGGTCTGCTCAAGATTTGAAAAACCTAGATAATTCAATCTTAACTGAGTTAAAACTGAAAGTCTATTTATCCAGCATAACTACAATATTCTTTATGCACCATATTCTATATGAGTTCCTGAATGGGCAAATGATACTATGAGTTAGAGGGGAAAAAAGTCTTTTACACAATTATGAACACTATTTATAGTGAAGGTGATGATTGTGGTGGTGTTATTGATGGTGTCTAGTGATGTAAAGCCTACAAATGAAGCATATTATCATATTCAAGTCTAAATAATTTCAGTTAATGAACAGGACCTATTAGAAACATTTTTAAGTGGCATGAATGGCAGGTTAAAAGATAAAATCACTGTCTTCTACCAGGTTGAATCAATAGAGCTCCCCATGGACAACAAAACTAACAAGAGACGTGGATTTTGCTTCATTACTTTCAAGGAGGAGGAACCAGTGAAGAAAATAATGGAAAAGAAATACCACAATGTTGGACTTAGTAAAGTAGGTGGAGTTTTTCCTAGAGAAACTGACTAATGACAGTAGAAAGGAATTGCATTATCTGTCGCATCTGTTTTGGGATAAAAGTCCGAAAATAACTAAGCATTATTTCTCACATGTAGGGGTTAAGACTATGAATTATTTATACAGGTGCTAGGACTTCAGTTACTATAACTAACTTCTGAGCTGAGGGTGTTTCTGGTGAGGTTTTGTACTGCACCCCATCTGAGGAGAGGGCTGGGCCACAGCGTGCTTTTTTGTTGTGAAGCTCCTACATTCTCTAGCTGTGTGGTGAGAATGCTGTGCCACTGATCTGCTGTATCAGACTGCCGTGTTTTCCTGGCAGCTGGATCTCTGTGTGTTTAATATGGAAATATTTTGTTGTTTTAAGCAAAATATTAATATATCTTAGAGTGCTCTCAAAACTGCAGTGAAATAAATGGGAAGGTATGATTTTCTCTTGAAGGTTACGTTACATTCAGAAACCTTGTTGAAATTAAACCTAGTAACAAAAACTGTGATTGTAACGGGCCTCTTTTTCACTGGATGAACATGCAGTGGAAGGCTCTGAACAGAATTGACCATGCTTCTGTAACTCAGATTTGATTTCACTTTTCCCAGATAAACAGACCTCAGAGGTTTGTTTCAAAGAGACAAAGCCATACAAAGAAATGAGCATTCTTATCAGACTGGGTATACTGGCAGAAAATTAGGAAACTTTAAATGTTGGTTTTTTTTAATAACAACAGTGTCTTACAACTGTTTTCAAGTTGAAGAGTAGAAGCTATCCATTTTTTTCAGGGAGAGCACAAGGGTGACCAAACCCTATTTTCTTCTTAGTGTTCTGTGAATTTGAGAATGGTTTGTAGGAGATATCTTTGCTAATTGGATCTCACTTTAACTTTCAATTTCCAGTGTGAAATAAAAGTAGCCATGTCAAAGGAGCAGTACCAGCAGCAGCAGCAGTGGGGCAGTCGAGGAGGATTTGTTGGAAGAGCTCGAGGAAGAGGTGGAGGTAAGTTTGCACTGCTGTGATATTGGTAGACAAGGGGCTCACTGAAATGAA
>JAOEHY010015094.1:0-15750 GCA_025447955.1 Psilopsiagon aurifrons
AAAGAAGGAAAGGAGAGGGGTGGGATGGGAAGGGGACAAAGTAAAAATAAAGAAAAGATTGTAAGATAAAAAAATATGAAGAGATAGACAATTCAATATAAATGAAAGAAGGGCAGGGGGGGAAAGTAAAAGATTTAAGATAAAATGAAAAGTGGATGGAAGGAGAGTGGAGGGGAAGAGAAGGACGGGGAAGGGTGAAAAGATGAAAAGGAGGCGAGTGGAGGGAACAGAAGGGGGGAAATTAAAGGAAAAAAAAGATTAAAAAAAAGAATATGAGAAAAAAATCAAGGGAAGGGGAAAAAAAGTTAAAAGATGATAAGCTGAGAAAAGGAGAAAAGAAAAATCAAGGTAAATGAAAGGGGGGCTGGGAAGGGAAGGGAGGAAAGATGAGAAAAAAGGGAAGGGAAGAGAAGAGAAGGTAACAGTAAGAGAAAGATGAAGAAAAGAGAAAAGATAGAGAAAGGAAGGAGAGGAGTAAGGGAAGGGAGAAAAGATAAAAAGAAAAGGAGAAAAGAGAAAAAAATTAAGTTTAATGATAGAAGGCAAGGGGAAATAAAAAGAAAAAAAAAGCAAAGTATTTAAGATTAAAGGGATAGGGAAAAAAGAAAAGAGAAAAGTCAAGATAAATGGAAAAAGGAACGGGAGAGGTGGGAAGAGAAGGGTAGAACAAAAAATATAAAATGTTAATATAAGATTAAAAAATAAGAGAGAGAAAAGAAAAACCAGGGTGAAAGAAAAGGAAAACGAAAGGAGAGGAAGCAAAGGTGAGGGGTGCAGGAGAAGGGAAAGGAAAAATGAAAAAAAGAGGCAAAATGAAAAAAAGATGCAAAATGAAAAATTAGAAAAGCGAAAAGAAAAATCCACGTAAATGAAAAGTGAAGGGGAAGGGTGGGAAGGAAGAAAATGAAAAGAGAAAAAAAGCTGAAAGATTTAAGGAATGTTAAAGAGAAGATGAGAGAAGATAGAAAAAAAATCAAGAGGAAGCGAAGAGAAGGAAGAAAAGATGGAGTATGAAAGAAAAAGGGAGGGAAGGGTAGAGAAGAAATAAAAAAATTGTAAAAGATGAACAGAGAAAAAAAGGTAAATGAAAGAGGGAAGGGAAAGGAAAGGATGGGAGAAAAAAGGAAGATAAAAGGAGAAAAGAAGAAAAATCAAGATAAATGAAAGAAGGGAGGGGGAAGGAAGTGGAGGGAAGGGAAAGGAGAAATTTGGAAGAAGAGGAGGGAGGGGAGGAAAGACAAGGGGTCATAAAAAGGGAAGGGAAAGGAGAAAAAATACAAAAAAAAAGATAAAGGATTTAATATTAAAAGATTCAGAAAGAGAAAAGGAGAAGCAAAATGAAAATGAAGATAAATGAAAGAAAGTAATGAGAAGGGGCTAATGGAGAAAAAAGGGAAAGAAAATAAGAGAAAAATAACAGATAAAAGATTTAAGATTAAAAGGAAGATAAAAAAAAGAAAAGGTAAGTGAAACAAAGAAATGAAGGGCAGGGGAAGGGTGAGAAGAGAAGGGAAAAATGAAGAAACAAAATACAGAAAAAGAAAGAAAAGAAAAAAAAAAAAAAAGAAGCCACTGTTTCTTGCAGGCCCTTAACCCCCTAAGAGCAGTGATGAGACTGAGTGGAAAACTGGGACCATAGTAAGGTGGAATTGTACTTATCCTAAAGGTCTATTTTCTTGTCAAAGTTCACTAGCAGCATAAAGTGCCTTGTAGAATGTTTGAAAACTGCTGTGATCTAAGTGAGGTTAGATCCATAACTGGTGATAGTTACTCCTCAGGGGCCCATTCTCACAGTTCTTACTCATGTGAATTGTTCCTGTGATGCTAATAGGATTACTCTTGAAACTCAGGGATGCTGTATCAACCTGATGCCCAGGGTTATACTGATCATGAAGGGCTTGATCTTGCAAACCTCATTCATGTGAGCAGCCCTTTTTCATGACAATTTCCCCATTGACTTGGAGAACTATCTATATAGCCAGAAACAGTAGAGTCAAGACATAAGTTTAGGGTCAGCATAAAAGTAGGAATACAAGAGTTTTTCATTTAACCTTCCGCAAGGAATAGATACTCCTCAAGGAGGCTAGATAAGTGCAATCTTTCTCTTTTGACTGCAGGGAAGGCAAGGGAGAGGCATGTATTGACCAGCCTTGTTCCATCCTGTCTCTTCCTTTGGCTCCATTTATTCGCCATAATTAGAGTGATAAAGAAGATACCGACAATACATTTTCACCACACCTGAAGCTTTTGCTCATCACCCCCTTGCTAGTATAAATTAGATGTTTCCTCAAATACCTCTTCTGTCAAATTGACAAATTATGGTTCCTGCATTAAATATGCCAGTGATTTACAGAGTAAACCAAAACATGAGCACTAGGATTCAGTCATATATTAGCTTGAAATCTGAAATACTGCTTAAATGCCAAAAGGAAAGTGTTACAAAATGTTTAGTATAATGGACCAGAGACAGTTTTTTGCTACTTCATTAAAAGCTACACCCTGTCTGGTTAGAAAGCACTTTCACTATATCAGATGTTGACACCTATGTAATTTCAATGTGATTCAAATGCTTCTGTTTCAGAAGATCTCAAACTGCTGTCTGGTTTCTCTGGGGAGCTGCTTCAAAAACAGCCAGAAAGGATCGTTCTTTCGGGGAGAGAAGGGAGAGGGGTGTGTGTTAGAATTCCAGATGCTCACTTATGAGACAGTAACAATAATCATGGTTTAGATGACCATTCACAGTGGGTGGTGACCAAGAAGCAGTGTGAGACCGTAAAAGGATACAATCTCCACAAACCAGAAGAGTGGTTGTATGTGCTGATAGTCTGCTCAGTTATACATCATTAATACATTATCCAAAGGCCCCCACAAAGCTCATTTACTGGTCATTTAAAGAGACAATGAATAAGGTTATCCTCTAAAGTTGCTTACTGTCTTTCATCAAGTAGCACCATTGAACATGCAAGAGAGGGATGAAAAGCCAAGGTGTGGGCATATAAGGAACACTCCACACATGAAGAAGTATCTGTAGACCGTTGCCCTGCACAGATTGATGTCGCAGTTGAGAAACAACTCAGAAAGGGTTTGGCTGCCATATAGGCAGACCTTTTCTGTAGGTCTATGTGTAAGCACATCATGAACCATTCTTTGCCTAGATTCCTCTTTCACTGCATATGAATAGTGCAGCATTGCGGTATTGCGGTCTTGCTTCTGAAAAGTGGTCTTGCTTTGAAAGTCTGCAGCATGGAACTGCCTTTGCAGCTGACAATAATGCATATGTGGTGAGGTATTTAAAGTCCTGTGCTGTATTGAAGGGAAAAAAGGCATTAACCTCAGCTTTTGTGGTGCTATTTGATCCATACAATTGTTTTTGCTAGGAAAGCAAGATATTTTATATCCTTAAAGGCCATGAGAGAGTTGATATCATTATAAGCTCAGATGTGCTTAAATAAAACAGATTTTGTAGACCCCATAGGAAGTTACTTTTAAACTAATCCAGTGTGAAGAGTTATTTGTTAAGCATACATACAGCTTACAGAACAAAACCTGATCCTTTCGAACAACACTGTAGAAGCAGGAGAAGAATATTCATTATGAAAGCAGAAAGGTCATCAAGTTTCACTTCACAGGTTGAACAGAAGTATGGAGAGCAAAATGAATTGTAAGATACTGAGGTTTTAATCACTAATGGAAAAGTCCAGTAGGTTTTCCTTGGTATTGTACTATTGCTCTGCTCTAGAGGCATAATCCAGACACTGAACTGAAAGATTTCTTGCTATGGTGCCACCCCAAATGCACACAGAAAACTTACAATCAGTTTGAGTGAGGTACTGAGAATACAAAGATGACAAAAAGTATCTAGCAAGAAGTTGCAAGGTGTCTCTTTAGACAAGAGATCCCTGGAAGTAAACAAGCACTACATGTGCAGGAAATGGAGATACCTGTAGACATACAGACCTGGTATGTTTATAGATAAATAAGTAAAGTTATAAAGTGAGCTCGCAAAGTGCTCTCAGATCATATGGTGAGGTTTTTATATTCATGTAAATGTAGGTATTTATGTAAGGCAGTGAAAGACCTCGGCCCTGTGGATTGAAGCAAGCTCATTATTCCATGAGAGTACTAAACCGCACTTACAATGGTCTGAATCTTTAGTCACTGTTAATCTTAACTGGATTCATATCAGTTGTATATTAATAGGCTAAATGATCCTGTAGCTCATTATTAGTCATCTAAAATTGAATTTTCTCAACACTTGTGTGTATATATCACTGATGGGTTATGAACCATCTTTAATGGAGAAACTTCTGCTTGGTGGTTCAGAAATTATGAGTGCTGAAGGTGGGGAAGAACAGCTGTACTCCTGTACAGGGGGCTATTTTTGAGGAGTAACCATCTGAAAGAAAGAACTTACATGTTCCATGTAAGCAGCATATTGATCAATAGTGATCACTTGTCATGCACACAGGCATATATCACTGATCTTGTGGTGGGACTATGGGTGAGATTCTGTTAGAAGTACTGGATCAGAAGACATGGGGAGGAGACAGGACCCCAGGTTTTTTGGTGTCTGTTGTCAGCCAGCAGGAAATGAAGGCTGGAGATTCCTGCCTTCAGCAATTCAGCTGTCTCCAACTCACGGACTGAAGTTGTGTAATGAATGCAAAGTGAATACATTCTGCTCTGAAAGAGAGCCCTAATGCATGTTTGTCTGGGAGTTAATTTGCGTGTGAGTTGTTCTCATGTAAGGGTTAAGGGGCAGACCATGTAGTCAGTGTGAGCCAAACATTGTTTTAAAAATATCAATTATCTGCAATTATAGGACCTACTCCAGCAGTACCTTTGCAGTATGCAGAGCCTTCTCAGATATTTTTATTTGCGACCTTCCCTCCCCCAGCTCTGTACGGAGCCAAGTTTAGAGTCAGCAAAATTACTTGGAACCAGTACATTTTATCCCCAACAGGCCAACCAACCACAATTAAACTGTATTACCATGCATTAGGCTTTAAAGGGGTTCCTTTACTGCAGTATATAAAAGTCTGTAAGGAGGGACAGAGAAGGGAAGGAGAGGACAAATATTTCACATGTAATGGATTAAAGTCCTCCCCAGTGTAAGTCCATTGACTTCGGTTGGCTAGGGATGAATACGGATAATTCAGTATCTAACAATCAGCAATTTTTAGTTGGCAACTTTTTTAACCTTTTTAACAATAAGCAACTTTTTTTAGTTGGCAAGAAAAGGAACAATTTAAGTCCAGAGCCTTTTCTGTGCTCTTTCTGTCTGCCTGCCTGAATATTCACTCAGTTGCAGTAGCTCTCTGTGAACAGGAACGACACTCTGCAGGGTTGGCTGTTGGGTATTTTCTGCTGTGGTGCAAGATTACTTCTTATGGTTTTATGATGCAGCAGTAGACTTTAATAGTCTGATACAATTATTCAGATACTGTATTGTACAGTAAGATCGTTTTTGAACATCTGCAGAAATGCTTAGCAGAGACACACTCCCTAAAGCCCAGGAAGGGAAATAAAAGCAAACAAACCACAGCAGCAAGACAAGAGTCTGCGTCTTATTCTGTCTTTAAGCTTGTAAAAAAAGGAGTTGTGTAAGTGGTTGAAAAGTTAATTGGGACAGGGACCATTTTCATTTACTGGTCCATATAATCCACATTAATAACAGGCTGCAAATTCACATTCAGTCACTACTCAGACACAAGTCTTCTTTGGCCAGTGTTGTGACCTGGTGTATGGTGCTTGCCAGGCAGTTCTCATTAAAAAGATAGAGATGATGAAATAGGGATGCAGTTATTCTCTGCAGTGCTGATAACATTCTTTGGTGCAATCCCATTTACAAAGAACATCACAAAATCATATGTTCCTCTGGTTGAAATGGGCAATTTTGTTTCTCGTAGCTTCAACCTTGCCATTCTGGAATTATGCCTTAAGAAAAATACCATTTCCCCCCCAAGCCATGATAACCCATGTTTCTGTGTTACCCTGTGTTGCAAGTAATTAATTTCCCTGCCACAGTCCTGGCAAAAATCTTTTGGCTGATGCAACACATTGTGGCTTAGCTGATGCTCAACTTTGTTTTAAGTCTCTCTGTACAAAGGGATATTCAGCTGCACTGTCTATTTAGCTTTAATAAAGAGTGCTCATAAACACATAAAATTTTATGGAATCTCTTAATAGCTATCTGGTTATCAAATCCTCCCTCCAGCTCTGGACTCAGGAGGATCTGGCAGTATAGCAGAGGGGGAGAAGTACTCTTGCTTAGTTTGGCCTTTGAGAAGGATCCCTGCTTCTTTTTTTCTGCAGACAGGGAGTTGGAGGGGGCTCAGTAGGCTCTGCTAACTGGCTCCCCCACTGTATCACAACCACTTTTCTCTTAAGACACAGTTTGAACATTTCCTCAGCATTTTCTTCCAGGATGACCCTGCAGATGAAGTCAAACTGGGACAATGTTTTGTACTAAATACAGTGTGTGGTATGTTGGGAATCCAGTGGATGAAAAACTGCTTGTTCAGTTTTTACTGATGCTTCAGTAAAGTTGCTTCAGTGCTTCAGTGAAGTTGCTCTTGATTTGTAGCCAGATGAACAAAATCAGAATCAGACCCTTGCTACTCATTTCTAGGGGAGCAGGACTAGGCCTTATGTGCTCTTGTGCTCACTATATACCTCAGTCTCACAAGTCTCACAGCTTTGATTCATAGTGTTCTCTTTAATTTGGTACATGCAGGCTTCCAGACGGGATCACATAGCAGCAGGATAACAATCCTCAGGAGAGCATTTCAGTTTGAGAAATTCATGAACAGGGTGACTTTGCTGCTTACTTGCAATGGCACTTGTGGAATAGGAAAGTGAAGAAGTGAATGAAACAGAATTGCCAGCCTGTTCCAAAATGTATGCTCTGTAATACAGCAGGTGACAAATAGCATCCTCAATAACATAGTTCTAGTAGCTGTGCTAGTTTTTGTCAGGTTATTGTTTTTTTCTCACTGTAATCTGTCTTTTCACATTTAGGGCAAGTTTGTCTTACCTGTGTGCACTGCACTTGGGAGCTCTGAAGTACTCCTTTTTGCCCTTCTTCAGAGGTTTCCACAGGCTTTGCCTAGGGTGGAGGTAAGCAAGAGTAACAGAGCCTCTTTCTGCCATGTGGCAGGGAAAAACTTTGAATTCATCCCTTTCTTCCTCCTATCTTTGGCACTCTGACCAAGTGTTGAATTCACAGTGTGCAGGTCACTTCCTCACGGACCAAAACCAGGTTTCTTCCTGTTGCTTTTCTGATCCATAAAAAATCTTATGTGCCTCCTGACATGGGAAGGGTTGCAAAGCAACAACCTTGCCTTCTTTCACCAGGAATGAGCTGTTCTCCTTTTGTCTGAGGCATTTTAGTATATATTTGGGTATATAGAAGCTGAGGGAAAAATATGTGTTTGACGGTAGCTATAGTGAATCATATGTGTATGTGTATGTATAGAATGACAAGTAGGAGTTCTGCAGCAAGAGAGGATCAGAAAGTGGTCCTAGAAGAAAAATAATGAGCTTCCTGTTTTGAGGACAGCAGGACTTTTTGCCCCCTTTCTATCTAAGACTGGCTTCCTACCCCGATAGTAACAAGAGAATTGAAAACTGAACTCTTGATGCTCTTCACCCCATCCTAATTTCCACACAAATGCATATTTGCAAAGGACAATATTGACTTCTAATGGTAGGTGAACTGTCTTTGCACAAGAAAAATTACCTTATTCTGAAGCTGAGTAAGGGATTTTAGTGAGATTTCATGTTGAAGACAGTTGGAGAAATTTGGCTGTATCCTAAGAACAGAACAAAGCGAAGGTACCTGACGTACATCCTCCTCCTAGTCCATGTCATATTGCCCTTGCAAAAGTTTCCCAGAGTATGCAGATCATGACCTAGACTTTCAGCCCTAGTGAAGTAAAGAAGGTACAAGAAGCTACAAACCGAGGATCTGTACGTTCTTGAGGGAGCATGGAAAACCAAAAGTGAAATAAATCTTAGAGACTCATGTTCTTAGTGCTACTGGAAGGTGTCCTTTAAGTACAGTTTGCCTTCCAAAAATCCTGGGGTTAGAATGCAGTTAGATAAGGGATGAGATGTGTGAAGGAGAAGGGAAAATCGTAGTAACGTTGCTTTGCTACTTCTAGTGAGATTGCAGGACTGCTACCACATAAACTGTTTGAATGGATAGATATGAAGGCACTGCAGTTGATTAGAGAGCTAGGTATTAATGCATCCTGATTTCAGATTAGTTAATTTGCTTTGGTGGGTGTTCATTCTATCTTCACTGCTTCTTTTAAAAGGGTTGGTTATTTTCTGATGTATTTAATTTCAGTGCCTTAAGATTCTGTATGTTTGTACGTTAACAATGTTAGTGTTTGTGTGCAGATCCAATAATTTAGTGCCTTGTCCAAGAAATTCATCTGTTTCTGTTTCATCAGATGATCTAACTGCCAACAATTGCCAAAAAGTTGTTCAGTAGCAGTCATATTCATAGCTTTTATGTATTTTCTTCCTGAAACTTTATGGCCCATTTGAGCCTGGAGAAATCGTCTAGGAAATAGATCTCCAACAGAAAATTTTCAAAGCTTTCTTTAACCCTTTTAAGGGACTCTATGTGTATATATTTTTATGTTTTGTGCTGTCGTGATTAGATTAAGCAAAGGATCATGAAGAATAGTGGTCCTGTTCAGCTGTGCACAGTGTGAACAGTCACACTGGAAACAGTTATGCAGTAGTTCATGAAATAGGAACAAATTAAAGTTTAGTCAATAATAATAATAGGGTCCATATTGGCCATGTTCAGTTTGTAAGGGTTTGTACTGAGTAGTGAGTTACCTGATTAATCAGATAACTAAATCTGAGGAGCAGGCAAATTGCAGTTTTCTTAAAAGGGCAGATAATATTCTATATGGTGCTCACTCCCTCCTTATTCCAAGGACAATAATAGTAAAGGTTGTTTTACCCACCTGAATTATGACCTGAAGGAACTACAAGAAGAGGTGAGAGAGTAAGTAGTCAATGACAACTCAGTTCTTGGTTCCTCCTATGAAGCCTGACAAAAATGTTGCGGCGACAGCCCCATGCTGTCATTTGCTGGGAACTGAACTATGATCCTGAACTTGTTTCAACAGCCAGCTGAACAATTAATTGTAAGATGATAACTTTTGATCACTAGCTATCCTGACATTATGGTAGCAGGGAGGAAAATTTGATGCTCCACTTCCACCTTGTCAATGAAGTTCAAGTCCGTGAATCATACACAGTAACTCTAGCTGCATGCCATACGGACTTTGATGATCTAGAAACTGACAACTGCCTCACCTCAGTAGTGATGTTGAAATCTGTTCCTGAGTACCACACCCCATGCAAATGCTCACAGTGTGTTTTTTTCCACAAGCATACATAACACTTAATCCATCCTTGTCAGTGCACAGCCCTTTGAAGAAGAAGCTTCACATGTTGCACTTACTTTTGGATGAACACCAAGTTCTGTCCTCCGTTGCACTGAAACTGGCTGTTCTTCCTAGACAAGACTGAAGGATTTTCCCCTTAACTTCATAACAATTAACTAATTCACTTGTAACAGAGTTAAGTGACTATCCCTAGTTTGGGGATATGTTTTTTTCCCATCCTTCCTTCATTTTTCTCAGCTGTTAGAACTGCACTGCATGACTCACTCACTTTATTGCCTTCCCCAGTCTACAGCAGTCGTAGCTAATGGCTGCTCAGCAGCATAAATGAGCCCCTTTATCTGCCCTGCATAACCTTATAACCCCAGGGAAGACTCTAGCTGCATGTATGTAAATTATGTATATGTTCACCATTATTCTTAGTTCATGTTTTCTTTAAATCTTTCATGAAGTTACTTCAGTTATTTAATTTTGAATTTCCAGGTACACTGTTTCACTTTTAGCCTCTAAAAAGACTCTCTGAAATTGTGCCCACTCTACATTTGAAGCCAATTCAGGGATTCTTATCACTCCTTTTTACCGCTCAGTATTGCCTCCACTCTTCATGTGACAAGGCAGATAAATTGATATGAAGTGAGGTAAAGGGCATACTACAATGGCCCAGTTTGCCTGAATGCAATCTTTCTGTTATTGGTCTTCCACAGAAGGTCCTGTTCAATGGTGTGGACATTCCTTTAATTTCATGAGCATCAGTGCAAGTTTCTTTCCTTTACTAAATGTTATTGAATAAACAAGCCGGCTAGAAAGTTTCATGACCTTTTACAATTTATTCACAAACATGTAAAATAGAGCTATTGCTCAATGGGATGACACTCACTTGAAGCCAAGTCCTTTGACTGCCATTCTTGTAGGAATAAGAGTAGATGACTTATTTCTTTCACTCCTTTGTTAGAGTTTAGGGGGCCTATAAGGATGCTGGAGAGGGACTCTTCATTAGGGATTGTAGTGGTAGGATAAGAGGTAATGGATTCAAACTTAAATAGGGCTAGATCCAGTTAGATATAAGGAAGAAGTTCTTTACTGTAAGGGTGGTGAGGCACTGGAACAGGCTGCCCAGGGAAGTTGTGAATGCTCCATTCCTGGCAATGTTCAAGGACAGGTTGGACAGAGCCTTGGGCAACATGGTTTTGTGTGAGGTGTCTCTACCCATGGCAGGGGGGTTGGAACTTGATGATCTTAAGGTCCTTTCCAACCCTAACTATTCTATGATTCTGTGATTCTAAGATTTGGACCCGCCTCGTCCAAATCCTATGGAAGCCAATGATTTTTTTTTAATTTATTTTCTAACTTGTGGGATATGGCTTACACTCAGCTTCAGTGGCTCATGAGGATTTCAATTATTTTTATGCTTTGAAAAGTAAGCCCAGTCACAAGTTGTGGCACCTCCTTGAAACTTGAATTTTCACAGTGATAAAGAAAATTCTTACAGTGGATGTTGAATGAGTAGGGCCTATCTGCAGTTTAACTCTCACAGGTGCAGAGTGATAGCAATGGCATGTATTCCTGATGAACTTTATATCAGCTAGAGATAACTTATCAGAATAAACAGTGATGGAGCAAAGTTTCCATCTAGCAAGTTCATGACATCTTATAAAGCAGCAAACTTTATTTTTCACTTCTGCACTGTTGTGCAATAGTTTTAACAAATTTCTTAGGGAATTACAGTTCATTGTATAACACAGGAAGGAAAGAAGGAAGCAAGCAAGCAAGGAAGGAAGGAATGAAAGAGGGAAGGAAGATGGTGTTGATATTGTAATGTCTTTTTGCAGAATGAGTGATGGTTAAAATGTACTAACCAAGGGTTTTCTTAGTCCTTTATCAGTTTGGTATACATATGGGCAATGGTGTAGGATTAGGACAGGTTATAATGAAACATGGTTTAATTTATCCACTTTTGTTATGGCATCAGTCCTCTAAATGTAGCAATCTTTATTAAAAATGAGTACTGTTATTTGATATTTTAACTGAAGTCACTACATGTTCCAACTTAGCTACATGCTTTAAAAGCTTACAATAAGTCAGACTTGTCACAGCACCTAAAACTGGATATATATGCTTAACTGTGGAGTCGCATTAATGTCAATAATGTGTATATTGTGCACAAATTTAGACATGATCATAACTTATTGCAAGATTCAGGCTTATGTTGGAGAAGTAGTAATTTATTTTTTTACTTTTACTACTACTTTAAGTTATAAGAGAGGGTAAGGGGAAGATTGAAAGGTGATACTCTATGCATGCTGAGCCCTATTATGTACTGCACAACCCAGTCATGATTGCCATTACATTTGTGGAAATACCTGAAAGAAACTATGGAGAGATTTGGGTAGAAGGACTTCAGGCATTTACAGAAGCTCCCTGTGTTGGTCTTATGGAAGGTGGGTGAGTTGAAGTTCTCCCATACTGCTTAATTTATTCCTCACAACCTTCAGGCATTGACTTACGCAATTCAGCAGTGTTTGTTGTGATCATGTCGCAAGTTCTTTGATAATTGGTATTCTTCCTGAAATCCAAATCCTTCAGGCAGGTGAATCTGTGAGAATTTCTCTTGGTAATCCTTTGTGCTAATAGGGGAGGAGGGAATTAAAAATTGTGGCTGAGTACAGCCCTAAAGGTCAAGCCAGCAGAACACATATCATGAGAAACAACACTCTCATTTGAAAAAGGAAAATTCATTGTAAATACTTCCACTTTCAGACTTTTCTTTCTCTAGACCTGGCTTTTTTTCCTAACTGGTTTACTTCCTGAATCAGTTACTTTGGTTTTAGCTTGGGTCAAAGGTTTGGCAACTGTTTCCCCATATTTTTATTTTAATTAGGTCATCCCTGATTTTTATATTATTTATTAAAGGAGTATTTGAAAACTGCAAATTCTGAAAGGCCTACTTTTCTGGTCAGTACAGAGTGCTGTCACGTTAGATTGCTCTTAATAGAAATTAACTGTATCATGCCTATAGACCTTGGAGCAATCTTGTAGGTATTAGATTCTTAGACATCTGTGGTGTTTTATTATTGATTAAAGAATGAGAGAAATCACATGGCTTAAGACCTTGTGTTGGGATTTATGAATTACTTCTTTTCCTATGTGACCCTTGGCAGGTCATTGAATCTGTCTTTCAGTTTCCCACCCGTGAAGCAGGGAATAATGATGATTTTCTGTTGCTGCTCTTTGTCCATCATGCCTACTTAAATAGTTCACTCTTTGGAACAGGTCTTGTTACTTGCCAGTGCAAAGAAATCTCATTCTGAGTTAGGATCTGGAGCTGTAATACAAATAATTAATATCAGCATTAAACAGTCAAAGGTATTACATCCAAGATGCATTTGGCCTGAGGCCACACAGTTCTTAAAATGATGGATTTTTAATTGATTATTTGGAATGAGGCTTTTTCTCAGACTAGCTAAATCGCTAAAGACCCACGCATGCTAGCTATATTTAGAGGCGAGGAGGTGGCAGAATAATTCTTAAAGTGCTCTGTTTCTAATAACCCAGGTGAGTGACAATCTGTGAGTGCTGCACCTTTTAAAACAAACATGACTCACAGCACCCAGGTGGCAAGCATGTGCAGGTTAGAAATTGCATTGAACTGTCCACATTCAAGAACCAGTAAAATACAACCATAATCATAAACATTCAATTTCATAATTTCAGGTTAGTACAAGAGTATAGGCATACTAATGGCTGAGCATCTATAACAGCAAATTTCAAAAAGTCTTTGTAAAGTCTGTGTGGGGTTTCAAGGTGAGTCTGGAGTAAACAAGGCAATATTTTAATCCCAAAGCACACCCTGATGCTTTCAGAAAGCTGAAATGTACCTGGAGTATCAGGTATTGCTGTGAATTTTGCAGAAACTGTATCTTTACAGGAATAAGATTATACCCAGTGTCCATATCAAAGGAAAAATGTAAATGGCCTTCTAAATGCATTGATATTTAATTCCCATTGAAACAGGCCCCCCCTCAAATTGCTGTTTCCTAGGCATTTCTTGTCCCAGTTATTAACACCCATGAATGATCTTGCTCTCTCTCAGAACATGTACATGATGAGATCCAGTTAGAAACTGCCAGGGAGGTGTAAGAAAGGAGTAAGTACCACCCTTTTCACATCTTTGACCAAAGCTAAAAATAAGCAGCAAAACAGGGACAAACTGGTTTCCCAGTGGGAGAAGGATCCCTCTGTCTTCTTGAAATATGCTTTATGTCACTTGTGCTCCAGGGGACAATGGGCCCAAGTGACTTTTGTTTTGTGTCCTAAGCTTGTCACTGACCTTGGCACCCAGCCACATTGCACTGTTTTCTGTGAGATTACCCAAGGCAAGCTCATTTCTGGGAATCTAAAACAGAATTGCCAGGAGCTCCCTGTGGTGCAACAACTTTCTTTCATCGGGAGCTGCAAAGTTGAAGGCACGCTTTGGTCTTGCCTGCAATAACAAAGCTCGCCAGGCTCTGAAATAGCTGCATGTTTGTTCCAGCACATTATCATTAAAGAAGTTAATGACTGCATGAGAAATAAAGGCAGTTCTAACTATTTGCCTTCTCAAGGAGGTTTCATTAGAAATTATATATGGCCCTTCTTTCCACAAATCACTGACTCTTTTTTAATAGTTCCGATTTTCATTTCCAAGAATTTGCATTCATAGAGCATGAAGTAATGTCTTCGTGTAGTTTGCCAGTTCATGCAATACATGTAACTACACTGAAAACAAGTTAGGTCAAAGACATAAGGCTTTGGCTCAGAATTTCCTTGCCTCTTGCTTCCTTTAGAGCAAACACAATATTGATTTTATATTTGTCACCCAGTTTTGTTTCTCAGAACCCAGTTCTGTTGTCGAACCAGTGGCAGAAGAAAGCTAGGCATAATACCTGCTTAAAAGCAAACGTACACCAAGCTTGACTACTGCTAATGAATTCTCCTCATGTCAAAATATCAGGTAAATGTTACTCAGTGGTTTGCCCCAGACTAGGAAACTGTGCATTTTAAAACATCTTCATAAGGACTTGAAGGAGTCTGATAGCCTGGAAAATGAAGACCCAGCACCCATAGCAAGAAGTTGGTAGTGGAAGCTGTTCAGTGTCCTCCCGCCTATCTGCGAACACGCTTTCAACTCTGACCCACTTTACTGGGTGGTGGCTCATACAAAGCTTTGTCTTTTTAAGATTACGTGTGTAAATAACTGTATAAAATTTATACGTAATCTCTTTCATCAAGGTAAATAGGTTGCCAAGCTCCGAAAGTACCAGGGTGTACTAGGTATAAGGTTCATCTGGTTTCTGGGGGTGCTGTACAAGTGAAGATAGGCTTAATAAAAGTATGGGAAGACTGAGAATTAGTAATAGCTGCAGTGTGTAGTGCTTTACATAATATCTCTTTTACTGGCAGTATGTCATTCAAGTTATTGCCTAAGATTCAGATTCTGTTCTACTTTAAGAAGTTCCTTTATTTCCACACCACTACAGTTAGCTATTTGTTTGCAGCTAATCAAATTAACCTACTCATTGTCTTTGTTGGGTTCAGCTGGTTAGTTTACAGCGGCTGAATCACAGAATCATCGAATAGTTAGGGTTGGAAAGGAGCTTAAGATCATCTAATTCCAACTCCCCTGCCGTGGGTAGGGATGTGAATATCTGAAGTATAAGATTTATCTACTTTTCCAAACATTTTTTCCTCAAAATTATTAATTCAGTATGTAACATTAATTGTCTGTGTAAATATCCAGTTACTTTTTATATATTTTCATGTTCCTGGCTTCCAATAGGAATAAATTTCAGAGTTCAATTATATGCTGGGTATTGTTTTTTCAGGGTTTAGATTTTATTCTTCCTAATGGTATTGAATTCAAATGGTCTTCTGATTCTGTATGAAGAGCCAATGAGAAAATAAGCTCCCTGTATCTTAGGCACTGATACACACTTTCAGGGCTATTCATTTTATAAGGGGCAGTCTTACTATCCATCTTTAAATAAGAGACAACAGTTTCAGGGATAGATGTAGTGATTAGCAGATGAATCATACTTACTTTTCAAGTTAATATTCTCAGGCTTTTTTCTTCCTTATTATTTGCTACTATTGCAACCAGCTTCCAAGAAAGGCTTTCCATCTGCTGCCTATGATACCCACTTTAACTGCTACAGTGATCCTTGTCTTTCAATCACACTGGCTCCAAAGTCCAATAGAAAGAGCAGATTTCTAGTGACTGCAAAAAGCCTGCAGGTCTTGGTGAAGTGCAGTGTAAAAGGGACAGTTTTCTTTATGGGGCGGG
>JAOEHY010015095.1:0-19719 GCA_025447955.1 Psilopsiagon aurifrons
TGCTCCGACCCAGGTGTAGGACCTTGCACTTGTCATGGTTAAACTTCATCAGGTTGGCATCAGCCCACCTCACAAGTATGCCAATATCCCTCTGGATGGCATTCCTTCCCTCCAGTGTATCGACTGAACCACCCAGCTTGGTATCATTGAGAAACTTGCTGAGGGCGCACTCAATCTCACTGTCCATGTCACCAACAAAGATGCTGAGCAAGTCCGGTCCCAACACCGATTCCTGAGGGACACCACTCGGTTTTTTTCTGATCTCCTTTGAAGGCTGGCTGAATGAAGACTCAAGGTAGAATGACTAGAGAAAGAGCTCCCTGCTTACCCTGCCCTTTGGCAGCAGAGGGATGACAGGGAGTCAGGAGAGCTGGCAGCTTTATTATGCTCTATTCCACAGCAGGCAAAAGACAGAGCTCCCACCCTGCTCCCCTGTTCCCCCTGTACCTCTCTCTCACTCTACTGCAGAAGTGTTCAGTGTATAAAGGAAAAGGAAGAAGACACTGCAGTTGGCAAAGACCATGGAGCAGCACCATGCCTTTCCTGCCTTCCTCCCTAGGAGAGATAACATTTGCCTTCTCTCTAACATTGTAAAGGCAAGTTATTCCACACCCGTCCCTGCTGTAACTTACCATACTAGCACTGCTGGGCAGTAATACTTAATTATCACTGCTTTTACAGTTTAATAAATGGTTGAATTACCAACATTAAAAAAAGACACAACTTGTCAACTATAAATTAATGTTACTTAAATTAACTTTGGATCATAAAGAGGGCTTTAAATGTCACTCACCCTTTCAGCTTTTACTGCCCCTATTTTGTAACTTACGTGCAAACTGCTGAATTATTGTATTTCTTCAATCTTTTTCAATTCTTTATTACTTGGTACCTTCTGTTTTACTTCAATGATCTATCATGCCCTGCTCTCCCAAGTAAAGGGCTCTGTTAAAAGAAAAAACCTGTTCAACCTCTCGACAGATTAATTTTCCTCCCTGTGTAAGTCACACTGCAAGCCTCTTTTCTCCCTTTGCAGAAGGCACCAAACCTCTTGTATTTGTATTAGCACTTGAGCCACTTTTTTTTTGCTTAGGCAAGATGTGCCTAAGCTTCCAGCAAGTTTTAAAGGTAAGATAACTATAGCATACATGAACACTGCTGGAGTTAGAAGAGGTACTCACATACTTGCTTGAAAGTTTCCGAAAAGGTCACTTCAGTCCTAGAGGCAGTCAAACCAACCCCATTAACAGCACAGTCAGCTGCAGCTGGCATTATCTTTTCCAAAAGGCCACGTTTAGGTTCAGGCTACTGAATGCAGACTTCAGCTTTATTTCATCCAGAAACACTTAACAAATTTAAACCTTTTTGTGTGCAAAGATTTCCCAAGTTAATCGCCACATTTAGACAGTCTTTTAATGAAAATGGTGCTTTACCTAACTGGGACAGTATTTCATCATAGGCAAACAGAATATTTCTTTTGGGTTTCATCTTTGAAAAACCTCATGGTAGAACATTTTTTTCCCTGAAAGATGGCATAGCCAAGTACTGATGTAAGGGATAACACATACCTGTATGCATACACAAACAAATATGAAATTACATCGTCCTGTATCAAGTGACTGCAATTAATTTCATTAAAAATTAACAAATATTCGTAAGTAGAGACAGACTTTCTATTCACAGACACAGCAGCCTGTCAGCCACGGCACAACTTTAGAACACCTGTTTTAATTCCATATACAGCACAAAGCCTAACCATTTTGTCATTCTTACTTATCTAGGGGCTCCTCATTGCAGGATTTGCAGACATGATGACAGAAAGGCTGGGAAATATTTTGAAACTGGCCTGAACACCATGCAATGAAAAAAATGGGTGAAGGCAAAAAGACAAGAAAACAACAGAAAGCAAGCAACAGAATAAGTGCAAGTATCCTGGGATTTTATCCACATTTTAAAGTGACATATTTATTAGTGCTGGAAAAAGGAATGAAACTCCCTGTAAACATTGTGAGTAGGCAGTACTACATCAGGAAAAGTCCAAAACGCCACAAAGGGGATAAAACCCAAACCTACAAATATGCAAGGGAACTGAGTAAAATGAAAAATACAGAATGAGAGCAAATGCAGATATGGTCAAATTAAGTGCTGAAAGAGCCAAATTAATAGAAGTGTGTGAGATACTTCTGACACAGAAGTTAAAACCAAGTGCTGCAAATGAAGCGATGGTGAGTGGGAGCAGTTAACTGGCCATGTTTTTTATATGGAAATGCAAAAATCCACTTTTGTCACCTTTAACGAATGAGTGGTGCACTCTCATGCCATAGCAACTTTCACTTCTTTTTAATAAACTCATATCTTTGTATTTCAAACATTGAAAAATTGCCCCTGATTTTTGAATAAAGCCGATCAGCTTCCTTTCTCCTCCTGAAATATGAAACCCAAGACCCCTAGGACAGCTACAGCGCAGTAATTTAAGTGATCAGTTCACCTGACACAGGAGTTTGTAAGCCATCAGGGTGAAAGGCAGATAAAAATATAGCTTGTATCTATTACTTCTTCACTCAGTCTACAAAGGTTTAGATCAATAGAGACTTGAAGTAGCTTTTTGTTTGGCTAGGACCAAATCTTCATGTCCTCCATCCAAGTACCTCCACTACTTTGTTATTCAACTACTTTGTTATACTTAATTACATCATGTCTGGAATGGGACTGTAAAATTCACAAGCATTTATAGTCTTTTCAGGCTATTTTCCTCCCTCCCCTCAATTTTTATTTCATGGTGCTACTCATATTTTTGGTAGCTTAAATAAAAAATTAAGCCAGACAGCAACTTGGCAGTAGCAGATCATCCCAAATTATTACTCCTCTTTCTATTTAACTGATTCCATAGGCCAATATGCAGTAGCTGAAAAATTCTCCTAGCACAAGAAATCCATTTCTAAAAGGGGAAATGAGAAACCATAATTTATTTCAGCACAGTATCACTAATTACCATAAACTAAATGTTGGGGTTTGGGCTGAGGTGTTTTTTTAATTAGCCTACCAGACGGCTGAAATAGATTTGAATAGAATATTCCCCCAATGCCAAAAATCAACATCTTTCATTAGTGAGCTTGTTAGGTGAATCACTGCAAGATAAAAGCAAGAGAAAAGCAATCCAAATCGGTGTTGTAAGCATCCCAGTTTAAATCTGTTTCCTTGACAGAAAGCAACTTGTTTTCTCCCAAAGTCACAAAGGCTCTTCATGCTGCTGACAGCATAGATGCAAGTCAGCCTGGTGGCACAGTTCCCTCCTCAGCAGCAGAGGCAGCCGTGTGCCCTAGTGACTGCTTGGTCTCCAGTGCAAACCAAGTAAAGCATATTGAGCTCACACTTCTGCTCTCTCCATTTCCTTGCACCTTTGACCAACAGGGGAAGTTCTCCTAGACCACACTGCCTAAAGTTCACTGCAATGCTGCAGTTTCACAGGCGACAAAATTAAACAGTTTGGGTGAAAGATGAAGAAATAGTGATACAGTGATGACATATCTGCTTCTATCTTTTGTGATATTTTCATCTTTTGATGACAATTGTCTTGCACAAGTCAAAGTTAGATGAAATGTATAAAAAAATGTATAAAATCCCAGGAAAAGGAAGAGAGACAACCGTATAGTATGGCAGGGGAAACCAGCATAGGACATGACAGGAAACAGCACAGTACTACTTCAGGAATAAGTCTTTACAGACACATAAATGCACAACCCTGTATATTCCACTCCACAGGTGAATTCTTCACCTTTTTTTTTCCTGCAGGATTGTTCATAACTTTTTGTCTGCTCTTCGTGGTTTCCTCAGATACATTTATAGCAGAACTCACACCCTGACAGACATAAAAGGTTTTTCACTGACGGTGAGAGAGTATTACCTGGAAAAAGGAACTTCCTCTGCTTTGTCACACCTGGACGCTCATTTGAGGGATACACAGCCTGTGTTTCCTGTCTGTGTTAAGATAAAAAAACCCAAACAAATTACATGGTCCTCAACAAAAAAAAATCTAGAGCAGCTGGAACAATTAATGAGATCCTCTCTTGCTGCCCTTAACACCAAATACTACAAGATGGATCAGTCTTTATTCCCTGAATGTCATGTAATTGACACTGAATTGCCACACAGTTTTAACAAATGGAGAAGCAGGCAGATATATAGCAAAGGCCCTTAAATCCCCAGCATACTCCAACTACGTATTTGTCAGAGGAGAACAGGAAGCTCTTCCTGCTGAAAGCCAGGCTATCAATTCCTGAGGAATAGATGCCCGTAGTGACAGCAAACCCTGCTCTCATGGTTGGGTAGACAACCTTCCCAATGTGAGCCTCCATTCACCACTGGATCTGCAGCCAGGCAAGCATAACACCTCTGCTCCTCCTCATAACTTCTCAGAGAAGCAACAGAGAGGAGTTAACAAACCAGGGAATGGCAGAACTGCTCTAATTTGGGGATATCAGCCTTGCTCAATAAAACTGTACTCAGCAGACACAGTCATGGGGAAAGGACAAATGATTTGAGATAGCAGACTGTCTCTCATTTCAGGGCAGAAGAGTATTTGGAAAGCAAAATATTAGACCCTGTATGGTCGAAGAAATAGAGGAAGGAAAAAATAATAACATTTGCCATCTCTCCCAGGAACCATGGTGGGGCCAACTATCCCAATTATGCAAGAAGAGTATACGAAATCTTCAGGTATGAAGAGAGTCCGCAAATCAAAACTTAACAGAAACTCCTGCACCCACCTTATTCCTTAAAATGGAAACAAACAATTAAGATTCAGTCTTCCTTAGCAAGCTTTTTCACCAAATAATTTTTTCCAAGGCTCAGGACAGTACAAATGTCCCTGGTAGAAAGCTGCACAAGGTGAGTTACATCTATTATCTTTTTAGGAGATAAGCAGAGAAGCTCTCTTCCTCATGCAGAGCAACACACAAAGGGGTTTTACAATCAGATAAGCTCAGGAGAAAACACAGCGTGAAAAATACAAATGGTTAATAGTATTCCTCTCAGAGTTTTAAGTATCATGGAAAAAGAGAGACATGTATTTAAAGGTAATAAAGCAATCACAATCAAAATGCTCGTGTCTTTAGCTTATTTTATACTTTGCCCTGATTGAAATGAGAACCTTATTTTTGAGGCTGATCTCCTTTCAGTATCAAATGAATCAATCTTCTATTCCTTCCACCTAAAACGGACTCGGTAATTGTTAATAGGAGATTCAAAGCAAACAGCAAGATGTCATTTGTCATTTCTCTTTTCAGAACCAAACAAGTGGCTGGCAACTGAAAAAATGGATTATACAGAGTGCTGGCACTGGCTTCGTTTAAACTTCTGGCCTTTACACAATGGATGCTTTCTGATTACAGAATTGTGGACTGCATAAAATAATTTTCCATCCACTTCTGAAATTCTTCCTCCAAAGCCACTTGCCACTTTTCTTTCTCATATATTTTGAATTAAATAAGCCAGGCTCTTAATACAATTTGAAATTATGAATCGCATCTTTTTGCTAAGAAAGCTAAAAAGCACACGCCTGCAAGTTACCAATAAGCATTCCTGTTGTGGCAAATAGACTACCTACATTAAGCTAGCTAGATAGCAGACGCTTTCATGACAATATTGTCAAACAGGTTTTTATTTTTCCCTGTGTCAAGATTCTGTAGTCACAGAAACTTTCCTAATATTTAAGCTTCTGTCCTGCTTTGTCTGCTATTTCTGCTCTGTCAAACCTAGTAATATCCATTTTATTGCTAAAGTCTTATAAAAAGAAACAGGTTACCCAAAAAGGAAACATTATGGTCTATCCCATTAAACACAGTAAAACTTTAAATCTCACATAAAAATAGGTCATCCAATTACATGATAAAAGTGACATTTTTTCATTGTTCAGTACACAATATATTTACAGGAAAATTACCAGGAACCCCTCAGCTGCAGCAGATCTGAACCTTATATTCAGATGCAGTCATATATTACTGCTGATAATGTGATGTCAGTGAATAGATTGGAATTTTTCACTGTCCTTTATCAAGATAAATTGTTCTGTCAATAGCAAATGGCTGGCAAGTATTAACACTCTGCACACTGTATGACTTTTCATTCCAAGCAAAAATTGTATTTAATGCTTTTGCACAAAATCTATGGCCGTGACTATCCCTATTACCTATTTAACTACCTTTTAAAAGGAGGATTTATTTCTGCAAATTAGGATCTGGGTATCAAGATGGTATCATGCATCATAAACTTTAAGTCAATACAAGGCAGGACACTTGCAGTTCAAATGGGGAAATACCTGTCTCTCACCACTTGGTCATCCAATAGCATTACCAAGCTGTGTTGGGAGCAGCTGCTCAGAGCAGAACTTTATCTTGGCGTTCTTCCACCTACACTGCCACTGCATCCCACAGTAGCAATTTGCTCATTGGCCTATTACTTTCAATAGGTATTCCAGTAATTGGCTATTTCATACTTGTAAGGCTTGAACTAGCAGAGTGCAAAGGGCAGGCAACCAGCCTGTCAGGGTCCTGCAAGCTGGTCATCCATCAATTATCATCAGCTTTTACAAGAATGAGCAAATGCTCTGAAATCTTGTTGGCTTGGATCAGCTTTGCTATGAGTGTAATTTATCCCCAAACAATGTTAAGCTCCTATATGAAGAACAAGGAGGTTGCTACGGAGTGAGTAATGTGTTTGTTGATTGGCAAGCGCTGGGGCTGGAGGCAGAAGTGTGTGTGGGGGGGTGCTGATTATCTGGAGGATTCTGCTGGGTTCTGTGGCCACCTGCTGTCCTACACCAGCTCTCTTTGCCAAGAAATACTCAAAGCAGACAAATACAGTTTGTTTTATAAAAGATGACATTGAAGTAAGAAAGGTCCTACCAAAAGCAGCCTGGGAAGGCTGGGCACACCCAAGCCAATGGTATTAGAGGCAAACTGTCCTACATCTGCATTTATTATAGAAACACATCTGGGAGAAAACCAGATTTAAATAATTCAGGTAGGTTAGAAAGTTACAGTGATCGAAACATTCAACACTTTCCTGCTTTATCCCAAATCCATGAGGTTCCACTTGCAACAAAGTCAGACCTGAACTCTCATGTTTCCTGCAGCATTTTATTCTGCATTTTTCCATACCAGGCTTTTTTGTTGCTGCTATTTAAAAAGCAAAAGGGCATACAACATTTTTGTCAGTCTTATTTCCTATTCATTAGATGTCCCAATTCTAAGTAACAACATTAATCTAAGGTGTCTGGGGCTTATTATCTACCAGCTTCTTACACAAACCCAGACAACTCCTTCCCAAAGGCCAATTTGATCTCTTGACCAGCAAATTGACAAAGTGGTCTCTCACCAGCAACCACCTGCCTTGAGCAAAGAAAACAAACCAGAGATTTAAAAAATTAAACAAACTCATCTATTTTATGTGCTAATGAAATCTCAAGTACTTAAAAAAAAAAAATGAGGAAAAAAAATCACATACGTGTTAAGAGCGACGTGATTTAGAAAGCTGCTAAGGATGTTCAAAAAATCAATTCCAAACTTCAAGAAGACATGACTAAGGCTCTTAATAAATCCACTTCCAAATGGATCTAAGAGTTACGCATCCTTACTAGTAGAATAAATGAAGTGACACTGAGGCATATCTAATTGTAATACATCACAAGATAATCTGTCAAGCCCCAAGTGTTCAGGTCCTGTCACCCTTCTTCATCCATTATTTATACACAACCTTCATTGCCAGTGAAATTCCTATGAAGTATAGCTTGGCATCCAAATGCAGCTGGTTTAGCCACTCAGCAGATACAGGCAAGAAACAAACCTGTACAACCTCTCCAAAATAGCTGCTATTCTCCTGCAGTGAGAGTTCAGAAAGGAATAAACACACCGAAACCACAACCATTTTACGCCTTGCCTAATGGACTGAAGAGTCACCCGCCCCCATGTCTTTGCAGCAGACACTGTGGTATGTCCTCTGCCAAAGCTTCCTTTATACACATTTCAAGATGCTGTCTGGGGTCCCTTGTAGCCTTTATTTCTTTATCCTATTTTAGGCTGGAGGACTTGCCTAGAAACACATCTCAGTGCTCTTAACAGCATCTGCTGTGGTAATAGGCAAGCAAACTAATGGAGCAGTGCAATATTTTTTACTCTAAAGTTGCCAAAGATGTGTGAAGGGCAAACAGTTGGACATATTTACATACATTCATGATCCAGAAAGTCTCAGTTCAGCAGCTGCTGCAGCAAAGGCAATCCTTCCCTGTTAGCCCGTTCAGCGAGCAGAGCTCTGCTTTCCAACCTGCTGAGAGTGATGGGTGGTCTGCAGCGGAAGCCTCCAGAGCAATAGCTGGGCTGAGGATTTTTTGCTGACTCTCATTTTGCTAACTCTGAAGTTGCTAACTCCTAGTCATCACTTCATTGCAGAAGAAACAAGGGCTCCTCCCTTTGTTACTCTTCTTCCCCCAAGATGCAGACAAACACTTTTTAAATGCAAGAATAAAGATGCACATTTCACAGTACTTCAGCAGTTCAGCCAGGACCTCTGCTTGACTCACGAGGCTGTAATAACAATCTCAATCTGTTTCAGGCATGCAGCACTAGAAAATTAAAGGTCCTGTAAATTACATGGCTATATCCCTCCCACAGCACAATTAAAGGCTTTATTATTTGTCAATAAAGTACCAAATAAAAAAGGTATCCTCCAGATAAGGCAGCTGTTCCCATTTGGCTCCAGCAAGCTTTTATTTATGTTCCATAAGTTTGCAGCATGAAAGTTGCTGATAGGCCAAGTGCATTATTACCAGATGCCCCATGGAAACTGCTTGTGTCCCCAGGGCCAAGTCCTAAATACCTCACGTCTTTTCCAGTAGGCAAACAGTCTATTCACACACTGTGTGATTTGTGTTATCGCTTTCTGCCTCTGTAGCTCTGAAAGAGCAGACGTTGCCCTCCCATTAATGTAGCATCCTTCAGCAGCCATGGACCTGTGTTCTGAGCTGGTACCTGCTCTGGCTCCTCTTAGTTTGACGGCTGGTATGTCCAGGGATGGCCAGAGATATCAGTAAGACTTTTTCTTTCTACACTTAAAAGGAAATAGGACCAGGCTCCTGAGCAATGCCTTCATCCTGCTGAGAGTTGCTATCACTCATTCCTAGGCTAAAAGGTTGGTTGCTGTTGTCTCTTGATGTCACCATTCCCTCCCAGCTGCCCAGCAGTAATTCTGCAGAGAACGGAAGCCTCTCTCTTCTTCCTCATCACCCATTTGCATTGGCTTAATCAAAAAATGATTTGTTATTTTCTTTCCAATGTAAAGAATAATGGCTTATGGGCTCTTACTATGGCTGTCTGTTTTCATCCCTAGGAAATGGTAACAGCCCTCAGGAAGTGAGGCATTAAGACATCAACACAGCACTCCCATGGCTCAGTGTGTGCGATTCTCTCCCCCAGGTTTTTTTAATTTCAGGCACTTCCTTCTTCTTACATCGCCTTCTGAGTGATACGAGTGTGTAATTAGTGAAAAAAGACATTGACACTCACAAGGCACACTCCAGGCATAAAAAAAAAAGGAAAACACCTCAAGCTCTGCAATCCCGCTTGCTGTTTCATGTAATGATAACATTAATTCCTTACTTTTGGGGAAAAATAAAGTTCCTGTATTTCACTGATGACAGCAGAGCTAAAAATTAATTTAAGATGATAATGCTACATGAAAATAAAAACCTCTTCTGATTGAATTTCGAGGACTCTTCTGTTTAACTAGCTTCAAGAGTCCTTTTTTTGATCATCATAAAATTATTTGCCATATGGTTCAGATGCTTGTGATCCTCTCTCAATGAGAGGATTATGCATGAGATATAATGCCTACTGTAGCTGCAGCCAAGCACACAGCTGGCTCTGATAATGCCAACAAATGGCTTCATCTATCTCAATGTCACGTAGGAGCTCGTGTGATGTGAATCAGCCCAGAGTACAATTAAAATCTACATCATCTGTGAGAAAGGTGATGGAGGTTCTGACATCAGAGCTGTGCCAGATTCATCCTCTTTCCATTGTAACAGAAGAAACATGTTGCCCCTTTCACCCTGTCACACTAATGATGTGTTTTGCACATCCCTTCCTGTGCACATTAAAGGTAGTAAATCAGGGAGACTCCTATTTAAAAGCTTTGCATTTATCTGACATTCAGTAATGAGAACAATTTCTGAATCTGAGTTAAGTGTATTCCTTGTTCCCCTCTCTGTGATGAGATAATGCCTTTTGAAGTCTGTAAGTGAAATATGTGGAGTTTATGATCCATATGGCCTCAAACTGTGACAGTATGCAAGAACCTCCTTGTTTTAGTTCCACAATATTTAGTCACACTAATAAAACACAGGCTTGCACATTCATTTCTTCCGCCAAACTAAATTTTATTGCAAAAAAAAAAAATGCCCATAATTCACAACAAACAAGCTTGATAGCAAGAAACTGATGAACCTCCTCTTTTAAGGTTTTAAAGCTAGTAGGGGACTCGTGCAATGATTTTGTTTTATTGTTATATTCATTAAAGGGAAAATCCACAGATATGTTTTATTAGCATTTTCAATGACTTAATGTAAATATAAGACATAATTACTTATGCCTGGCTATCAAATTTTATTACAAGCCAGGGTTCTATTAAAATATTTCAGTCTTCGGACATCAGAAATGCAAAAGCTTGTCTGGTGGAACACAGCAAGACACTAGCTAATGCTGTTTTCTCCTTTCTGTCAATTTAGCAGCATCACTTAGTGTGGCACATTGCAAATGGTATTGCTAATCAATGCAATGTAGCCCCTGGAAAACGAAGATACGCAGTTCTACACTCACTTGTGATCTTGACTGGGTTTGAGATGTAATCAAAGTCTATTTAAAAATATTTAATCACGCAATATACATGCAGACCATTTTCAGCTATCTCCTGTTAGGATTTAAGTCAAAGTCCTAGTGCATGCCACTTAATTACACTGACAAACATATTTTTAAACACTCATGTTTTCTACTAAATAAGCCTAAACATAATACATTTGACTTTCCACTGTGTTATTCTAGCTTTATGCCATTTGTCATAACGGTGTTACTCTATGATAAAACTGACAATATGCAAGTATTCAAATATTATGCACCAACATCAAAAATCTACATCACAGAAAATAACAGGATATGATTTTTCTACATGCAAAGTAGCTCACTGTTGCTTTCTGTTAAGCACTCTATGGTAATAGAAGGCTTTGCCTACACACCAGCCTGCACATCTGCAACAACACTGCTCTATTAAGTTGGTTTGGACAAAATGACAGCAACATACTCTGCCACAAGAACTTTTGTGGTACAAACTCTGGAGAAACATCCAGGTGACATAAAAATCTACTGTGCAACATAGCAAAAAATACAAAACTTTGAAGAACTAAATCAGAGTTTCTAAGGAATACTTAAGAAAGCATATGTCTAAATTTAGCAATGCAATCCTTGCAGTTCATGCAAAATATAATTGCTCCCAGGGTGAAAAAAAAACCACCAAAGAAAATCCAACCAAAATTTTTACTGCACTTGCTATGTCTGCCCATATCTAAATTCACTGAACTACAGATAGATTAAATGAAAGAATGGGTGCCAAGGCTTCATGCCTCACTGAATAAAATGTTTGTTCTCTTGGCCTTTACTCTTGTTCGGTGTTTTTTCCTTCCCGAATAATAATAGATGGCAACCACATCACAATGTGTCCATTTACAATTCAGGTGCGCTCTTCACAACTCACACAAAAGAAACTCTGCTTTTGAAGATAAGCCACCTGCAATTACATCCAAGTTCAGCTTCACTTCTTTACCTGAGTAGAATAACTTAAATAAATAGAATAAATTGAAAATGAATTGCAAAAGTTCGTAAAAACGGTAACTCCAAATGGCAAATTGTCAACAGCTCTTGAAACAAATAAGTCAAACCAAAGAAAAAAGTAAAAAACAGAGCAAGAATTCTCAACATCAGTAAAGGTGGCAGATATCCTCTAAAATGAAAAGCAGCTCCTCTCATAAGGTGAAAATGCCTTTGGACATAATTCACACACTTCCTCTGCTCTCTCCAAAATTGTACTACAGCTACCCCAACACAGTTTACGAGAATGATTTACATACTTAATCATACACCCCTGCAGGTCTCTCCCAACTTTTCTTCCAGGACTTTAAGAAAATCTTAGACATACAGAAACTTTAAACCCTGATACACAATTTTGAAGAAAAAGTAACAAGGTATTTCAAGAGATAAATGCTCTTTAAATAACAGAAATTACAGGTTTTAAAAACTAAACCTGGGAGCTTTCTAATAACAGCAGAAAATCACATTGGCTAAATGTGGTCTTCTTGTCTTCTTAAGAAGACACAAATGCTATAATGCAAATAGAAGTGAGCAGAGACACAGAAAGACAGACCATCATCCTCCCATTTCAAAAATTTGAAGATTAAAAAGCCATTGATCTAATGACTCAACTGGTTTTTAGGTTGATAAAGTATTAATTTGAAATCACACTGCACAATTTCTAGAAGGAAGATTTTGACAATTTTGTCTCTGGTTAAGTGGAAGCTCTTGATGATGCGTGACTTGGCCAAAGCCATCAATATATTTTTAGTATATAATAGTTCATAGCACCCAATGGTACCATAATACTTCAAAGAAAATTAAGACAGAAAGAATCTCAGCATTAGCTACAAGAAAAGAAAGTAATGAAGAAAGATGAGACTGACTAAAAGAATAAATGTTATGGTAAATCCATCTTTTAAGACTTGTGTGTGCTTTTACCTTGTCAATGTGCATGTAGCCAAACAGATAAAATATGAAATAGTAAACACCTTCTTATTTAGAAAGCAGAAGGCAATTACTCATTGAGTATGAGGACCTTGTAGAGCCCTGGAAGGGACTCATGCTGGAGCAGCTCATGAAGAAATGCAGCCCATGGGAAGGACCCACACTGGGGCAGTTCATGGAGGACTCCTCTGTGAGGGAACCCACGCTGCAGCGTGGAAGAGTCTGAGAAGTTCTCCCCTGAGGAAGTAGGAAGGAGCATCAGAGACAAAGTGTGATGAACTGACCATAACCTCCACTCCCTCTTCCCCCTGTGCTGCTGAGGGAGAGGAGCTAGAGAAAACTGGGAATAAAGTTGAGCCTGGGAAGTAGGGAGGGCTGAGGGGAAGGTGTTTTTAAGATTTGTTTTTATTTCTCACTATCCTGCTCTAATTGTTTTTTTCCCCAAATCTGAATCTGTTTTGTCTGTGACAGTAACTGGTGACTGATCTCTCCCTATTCCTATCTTGACCCATGAGCCTTCCATTATTTTCTCTCTTCCCTGACGAAGGAGGGAACGACAAAGCAGCCTTGGTGGGCAGCTGGCATGAGGCCAAGGTCAATCCACCACAAGTCCAAAATCACAATGTGGTTAAGTATCTTCAAGGCACAATACACCAGACCACCAGTTAAGCACCGAGACTGGAGAGGAGAAAAAAGCTGAATCACAAAAAGCTAACATGAGAAGTTCATTCTACTTTTCTCATACGCAGATGTTGACAGCAGGAGGAGCTACTACAAAAGCAGACTTTCATCCATTGAGCAAAACGTGGCATTTTAAAATTTGTTCTTATAGATGAGAATACAATTCTCCTTAGGATGTGAAATATTTCTTCACGTTTTTTTAAATCAAAATACCTACAGGTCTGGGTCCTTAAAAGGTGCAAGAGGCTGCGACAGAAGAATAACTATATATATTTATGTTATTGCTCATCTCTAAACAATATTGCTCCCTGTTTTAAAGCGCATATTAGACTCAAAGAGCATGAGAAAAGAGAGAGAAGGTGGAGAAAAAAAAGCTTATTTTTGAGCTAGCTCCCGTGCACCTTCCAGCTTTGACATTTTCTGTTTGCCTTCTTCTATTTCCATTTTTCATTTTCCTAGAACCAGCTGTCTATTCATAAAGCCAGAATAATATTGCTTAATATAGTATCAGTATTCCTAGTATACCACCAACAGATCAGAAAAGGTTGTTGAAAAGTAAATGCATATATGCAAATGTTTTTTCATATTAAATGGAAACATTCCAAAAACTCAAATGATCCATGTGAAATTTTAATTTTAACTTAACAGCTGTTTGAGCTAATTGAAGGATATCAGAAAGGTGATTTCCTTCTCATTGTAATTAAAGAGTTAAGCCTAATTTACTGTTGTCAGAACAAGACTAAATACCAATCTGGTCTGCCTAATTACATAAAAAGGTGCACAGGAAAACTCCAAGACAGACTTCAGAATGCTTCCTCCCACCTCAAAAAAACTCCAACACACACCCTCACACATCTTCTCCCCCAGTAAAAGAAAAGAAAACCAGACAAGTTCCACAGTGATCACTTCTGCCCTACATGTTTTCTGGCAAGAAGACGGACAATGACCTTTGAAGCAAGTGAGCAACTCACTCTAAGTCTGCCAGCTTTTATTAATTTTTCCTGGAAGCTACTTTAATTTCCATTTTCTTAGCTTCACAGCCTTATTGTTCAATTCCATGGCTATGCAAAAAGGCATATTTTGCATTCACTAATGCAGTATTATGTAGTTGTCACCAACAAAAGAATAATGCAATACAGAAATAATGCTGAAATACTTGTTGTTCTATGGAATATAAGAGATTTTTTCCCTGTAACTCTGAAAGAAAATACAGAGAACAAAACCTGGTTTTGATCTGTATAAGTATGTAATTTAATGCGTGTACTTTTAAAATGATGCATCATAACAAATACAATCCTTCCAAACATACCTGAACAAATATTAGAAGCTATTTCTATAACATTAAAATATTTTGTTTTCTAAGCAATCCACTGACTAACAGCCAACCTGCACAGATAATAGGAACTTTACTACTCACCTTTTTCCATCTCCCTTGCAACACAGATGCCATTATTGAAAAGAAGCATGGAAGATTTACCAGAGACACAAAACCTAGCTACAAGTGTTAATAATATTCAGTGTGAAGGCTTTTTTTCAGTGTAAATTACTAAAGTATGAATATATATCTTTAAAAACATTATTAAAGTATGTTATATCCAATTCATTATATTAAACACCAAAGCATTCCGAAACGATATATTCAGGTACAGAAGAAGTGGTGAGAGATGAGTGAAACAGTGCAACCTGGGAATGATACTTGCCTGAAGAAAAGTGCACCTGTGTATTTAATTCACATCTGCACCACAGCTGAAGCTCTGTATGGCTCATGTCCCATCGGCATCAGACTCTAGTGAAAATGAACAGCAGGATTCTGAGAGAATAAAATCAGGTCCACTACACAGGATGTCAGGAATAGATCAGGAAACCAATAGAAAAATGTGAAAGTGTTTGTAGACATCTGGACCACATGGATCAAGGAAGTGCCAATGAAATATGGAAGGCATTTTACATGTCTTTAACAAACGCCAGTGCTGGTGGGAATGAAGAGAGGCCAGGAAATCTTAGATCTGTGAAGAACATAGACTAGCACGAAGACACCTTGTGTTGAATACAACCTGGCCAGACACCTATAGTTTTCAGTCCACTTCATTAAGGCTATTTTAAAGAAACACAAGCAAAATACAGAGAGACAATCATATACTGAAAATATTAAAGACAATTTCAGTAGAGCACACTTTCTGCATTTTGTTGCACAAGAATCTTTACATCATCTCCAGTGCACTCTAAGCACTAAATGCTCTGCTTTTATGCTCAATTAATGTGACTTAATCCAGTCATAAGCAGAATATTTCAGACAGCTAGATTGTGCTGGGATTCCCCTACCTCCTTGTGCTCTAGTGCTTCTGCTGACCTTGACAAATCTTTGGTTATCCTCCATACGACACAATTTTTTACATCTTTCTGAACAGCCAAAAAGAGACAATGTACAGCAAAAACTTAATGAAGAGTTATAAAGGCACACTTGAAAATCATCTCTGACTAATGAACTTCAATGACGACAATAAAAAAATTGAAATTTTATTCTTTTCATAATATTACAAACATAAATCGTATGCACTCTGTCTCAGCTACCATGCTCTCTGCACAAAGCAGGACTTAACTTCCAGGTCATAGGAACAGCTGAAGATATTTCTCCTTCTTCCTTCACTGTTTTCTCACTCATTCATTTGTGCTTCACCCTATGCCCAGATGTTGTAAAAAATCTTAATGCAGATTTATCTCAGAACATTTAGAGAAATATTTACATTTAGAGGTATCATCCTATTGGTTTACTTCCTCAGATAAGAAGCTACTAGAATCAAATTATTTCACTACTCATCTTTTTCTGTCCTGTCAAAAGTACTTTTAACACAATCTACATGATGAATGTGGCTTCATGAAAAGTGGGAGGGAAAATTAATTTGGGGGATCTAACAATGAAAAGATCATTTGTCATTACAGTGCTGAGCTGTGCTGGCAAATGACTAGAGCCCTGCAATGTATTGTCAGACCCCAGTGGCTGCTGCCCATTTTCTGCCCCTTTTTTAACAAACTCCTCCTTCCTAATGCTTCAGTTGGCTCTAAGTGAAGGTTATTAGCAGTACTAACCAGCCAGAGTGGCAAGCTTGGATGCAGTGGGGGTGGGATGTGAATTTGTAAGAACTAATTTGTCTAATGTTCAGTAACAAAGGCAAAGCGTCTGTGGTGTGAATTAATATAGCATCAATCACTGACTAACTGCTTCAGCACACGTAATGAGAATATTCTCAGGCCAACCCCATGGCCTGTACAGACAGCTGGCGAGATAATAACCCGAATGGAATCTTTATTTTAATGCAACTCCCATCTTCAAAGCAAGAAAGAACCTAGGGAGACTGATCATGGAGGGGGTGTGTGCATGTGTGTGCGTACATCTCTCTTTCTATCTGCATATACACACACATGAACATAAACAGTGTGAATCTCCCTTTCTATCTGTATATACATGAACATGAACATAAACAGGTAACATGCTTTCAGAAAAAGTTTAGAATAGAAGTAGTTATTTCTATAAGTATTGCCTGGTACTTAGAAATATGTTCAGTCAATTGTAAAGGTCCCAGTTGAATAGTCCTTTACTTTTAATTCTCTCTGAGTTGTTTTACCTTTTCTCCAGTAGATGTTTTTAATGATGTAGTGAACTCATTTTATTACAATTTTAGTTTGTATAAAAATAAAGAATTCTTGAAAGCAGTTTAATATCCAGAAGAGGGTTTTTTTCCCTCTCCTTCATTCACTGATCACATTAAGAGCAGCCATTGCATTTTAATATTTTCATATTAAATATGTTCACAATTTGAAAAACACATCCACTCACTTTCCCTTAATGAGGACATTTACTGTTTGTATAGTAACAACCTCCCATTGTTTTCAAAAAACACATTTTTGACATTTGAAGAAAAATAAGAAAACCACTGCCTATTAAAAAGGTGTCTGTGATCACCTGGAACATTAGGGGGTGCACTGCGCAACTCACTGCACTGTTACCACTGGAAAGAACAAATTCTCTGTATAAAAAGATTTATCATGAAGAGTTTTCATTTAGAAAGGCCACAGAAGCCCAAAGAACAAGCCAAAAAAATTAACGAAGAATTTAGGAGAAGTAGAAGACAGACCTTGATTTTGAAGATAAAAATGAATATACCATTTACAATTAAAAGGTTCACTGAATTCTGCATACTGATTGCATGCTCTAGCATAAGATGCCCAGAATATTCGATCTTCAGTACTCCCAACTTGTGAAGGCTGCCGTGGAGCAAAGCCTTCACAAGTCAGACACACCAAAGAATGAGAAGTTCTTGTGGGTCCTTACCAGAGCACTCTCTTCTCCCCTTCACCACTACCAATTTATGTTATCAGCCTGTTAAATATTTTGCTGCCTTTAGTGTATGATAACCTTACAGACATCCAGAATGCCTCTTAGATCAAACTGCAGGCTTTCAAGGGTGAAGGATGTGTTGCCATTCAGTCTGAATGGCTTGTTATTTCACTCATCTTTTTCTGCATACTTTACTAGGCAGGGGTCTCAGCTAACATGAATAAAAAAGTTAAAACCTGAGAGTTCAAGGCAAGTTTAAGACCATGCTATTGTCTTTGACAGACAAGGCCTGCACTACCATGACCCTGTCTCTAAGCCAGGGTCTCTAGCCATGACCCTAAGGAAACAACAGGAAAGAGCAAACTGTGGCCTAGTGTTTCTAATCAGGACAGTTTTGTGGAAATACTATGATGTGATATTTTGGGGGAAACAAAGAAAAAAAAGCTCTAATATAGCACGGGGAGATAGTACAAGTGGCCTGAAACAGAAAACAGAATTCCAGCTGCCTTTGTCAAAGCAACAGAGGAGCTGAGGGAGAGAAATGGAGAGAAGTAGTGTACAAGGAAAACACCTCTTTGATTTTCAGCACAGAACGGATGAGCTGCAGCCATCCTCTTCCAACAGGCTTCAGTGTAACCCCTGCAAAAGGCTGAGGTTTGTGCTCTGGTTGACAAGAGAAACTGGAATTAATTGCAAGTGCAATTTCATTTAAAATCCTGTAGATAAACTGTGCATTTATCAGAACTAAAAAAAAGGGCATACAGGAATAGCCACACAGCATTCTGACCAAGCAGGACATCTCTGCACTGGTCAAATTAAACACTGGTTAAATTGAACACTGAGAGGAAAAAGAATAATTTGTATTACTTAGCAGTGGAGCAATTATTTACTTGACAAGATCAATGGGGAGCTATTAAAGATGCACCTGAAATGGTCCTTTACTATCTGCATGCCACATAACCAGTTTTGATCATTTTTATACATATGCAGTATTAACCCTTTACTTAGGTAAGGTACATACACACTGTTTTTGTTGCTGGAGGAAGTAAATCGTACAGCTCCAATCTAAATTAATGTTGAAGATAATCCTCTTTTACTCAAGACGCAAAATTCTTTTGATTACTGTGATGGAGGAAGTAAGTAATTTACTCCAACTAAAGAATACTGCAGTGCATTTTCCTTTTCTTCTAGCTGGTAGGTTGAAGAAATAAAGGCTGGATATCATAACAGGTCCCCTTCTTCTCTGCCCAGCTAGAACAGCAGCTACATGCAGCCTCTCTCAACTCGCATTTCAATTCCCAGGACAAGAAAAAGAACTGGGAAGATTCTGTCTCCTTTGTCTTACAAAATAGTGTCCCTGGAGCTCTTTTGCAATTTGGTTCCTGATGAAAAAAAAAATGAGATAAATACCAATGATTCTGAAGGAAAATCTGAATCAAATACTGAAGGACTTCCTCTCCTTACATGGCCTACACTGTTTCAATCCTTTTATTAAAAAGGATTATTAAAGGGAAAATTACTTATCATTTATTTAAAGGCAAAACCAAGAAAAGAACCCTGTTATTCACTTTATGCATATCTTTCCTCAGTTAAGCAACAACATTTCAAAAAACTGTGATGGTGATCGAAGGGCAGCTATTATTGTCAGTACAGCTTTCTCTGTCAGCAACCTATACTGCTGATACCATGTTCAGACTCCTTCTACATGCTTACATGGAACTGTTGGAACAAGTCCAGAGGAGGGCCACGAGGATGATCAAGGGACAGGAGCACCTCCCGTATGAAGGTAGGGTGAGAAAGTTGGGGCTGTTCAGCCTGGAGAAGAGAAGGCTGCATGGAGACCTCATAGCAGCCTTCCAGTATCTGAAG
>JAOEHY010015096.1:0-24711 GCA_025447955.1 Psilopsiagon aurifrons
GTTTGTTTGATTTTGTTTTTTTATTGTGGGGGTTTTTTTTGTTTGCTTGTTTGTTTTTTTTAATTTAAGCTTATTTATCTCTGTGTACTTGCTCCAGTGGTATAAAAGCAAAACACTTTGAGGATCTTTTTTTTCCCCCTGTGTTTCTGCCTCTTCAGTTTTGTTTACTTTGATTCAGTGTATTAGTTAAAAGTGGCTTAGACTGTGTCATATTCAGGCTTGTTTTTAAGTCAGGCTCCCTTTCTTTGCCAGATCAAGGCTGTAAACACTGTCATTGGGGATTTCCCAGGAGATGGCTGCCCGCAGGCAGTCTGAGCAGCTCAGACTCTCCTTATGCATAGAGCAGACTTGGCAAACACCATCAGAGCTGATGTAGCCAGTGTTCAGTGGTTCACCATCACTCCTGATGGCAAATGGCACTTGGCTTTCTGTGTGTTTTGGGGAATTTTGCACCCAACAGAACAAACTCTCACACCGACTTTAGATGTTAAGAACAGACTTAGGGTCATGGAGCAGATCCCTGAATCTAGTGGTTATTTTCTCCTGTTACTTTCCTAAGCTTTTGTTTGCACTCTTTGAGGGTGGGCTTTACTTTGATGTTTTATTGTCTTTCAAATCACTAGTTTTACCACCAGTGATTTTTTGAGTGCTTTAGAGGGAGGGGGGAAGGGAGAAAAAAAGAGATGTAGTAATTATGAATGTATTTGGTTAGATTACAAAGTCTTGAAGCTCATTAAAAATGAGAAACCATGGTAACCTCAACAGTACATCCCACATATATTATACCTGCCTAACAATGTGCAAAGTACATTTAGAAAAGAGAAATTAAGCATAAAGAAAAGGGGAGAAAAAGCATACCAGTTTTATATTGCTATTTTTAATTCTCAGATCCTCAATATCGACATACTTGTGCTGGCAGCATTTCTAACTCTAATATTTAGAAAAAAAGCAACTGATTGTCAGTCTGAATATAGGATCTCTTTTCAGTATTGTTCTTCATTCTCCTGAGGTTTCCTATGTTGTATTTTTAGTAAAGGACAGATTTAATGGGAAGTTGGCAGGTGAGGAATTAAAATGTGAACATGGCAGTTTCCCTGGACCTTCCTCCTCCTAAGAGACATTTGGAGTTTTGTGCAGTCCTGCCTCTCCTTGACTCAGATCACAAGATGGGCAGAAATTTCACTGTCTGTGCTAGTATATACCCCATATGTAGTCTAAATCTAACATTGGTGCTAGTCATCTAACTGAAAGATTCTTGGTCCTTGAAGCCAACTCTGTTGCAGTAACCCTGCAGAGTTACTTTGTTCATGAATGGAAGAATTAAATGCTTTTTGAGTTGTAGGCTTCTGGAGTTAAAAGCAGGGTGTCTGTGGGAAGACATCCCCTGTTTTAAAGCCATCTTTCCTCCCACCCCATCCTTGGAGTTCTAGGGGGAGTCATCAGCTGGGGTTGAGGACAGTAGCTCTGGGCTTCCTTTCAGGCAGAGGAGGAATCGGCTGAAGCATGGTGGTCACTTGAGCAAAAGGTACCTTTTGTGATTTACAGAGGGATGAAAATTCTCTAGTAAGAGATACTGCTGTGGTCCACAGTGAATTCAGATCTACAGAAAATAGGTTTGCTTTTTACTGACTAGTGGTCAAAACCTTGTAGAAGGAATCCATGCCTGTCCAGGGGTGTGCAAACTGAAAAGCACTTGTCTCATAGGTGCAATTGCAGCTCTGTTAAGATCAGTTGAAGGATTTTGGAGAAGTTTCACTCTGGGTCTTACATTTAATTATGTCTATTCGCTGTTTCAAAATGCACTACATTCACATTTGAAGCTTAATTAAAACTGTTATATTAGAGGATAAGCACAAGGAGAATATAGCTTTTCCTTAAAATACCTTGATATCACAAGGATTAATCATGCATCTCTTGTTCAACCTGAGACTGCATTGTAAGAAAACAAAAAATTCTTGTAGAGGCTATAGCAGGAATTGATAACAGTGTGAATATGCAAACGTGGATTCTGGAGGGGCTGAAGGAGGTGCAGTTTAACTGCTATGCTCAGACTTTTCAGATGAACGCTTATAGAAAGAGAATGAAAGAGCTGTCCATTCCCTTTCTAATTTTGGGTGAGTTACTGTGATTGGTCTAACCTGAGAATTTGGCCTTGAATACCTGCAATATCTGTATGGAATGTTTTTTTTCAGTTATTTCTGAATAGCTGTGCCACCAAAACGGATCCTGAGTGGAAAGTTTATGCTGAGTGTGGAAACAGCTGTAATTTGGGACGGGTTTAGGGTTGTGTGAAGACTGGTGTTGACTTCAGAGGGAAGACTGAGCAATGTGTACTGGAAGGCAGTCCCTCTGCTGTAATGCAGATTTTTCTTACCCTCATAAAAGTAGAATTATTTTAAAAGACTAAGGACAAGCAAGAGGAACAGTTCCTTTTTGGTGCTTGAGATCTTATATTTTGTCAGTGATAGAATAGCAGTGCCCCTGTGTTACCTTCGGAGAGAGGACTTTACAGCTCTAACAGGCAAATGTTCTTTGTGCCACTGTTGTCAGTATTCCATAGTTCCAGAAACAAGTAAATTTTCTTTGGCTTTTCTGGAAAGGTATTTTTTAAAAGTGGAATCTATTAGATAGGAAATATTTTTTCCAGCGGCCACTGCATTACACATGCAACCACTGTAGCTGGTGAAATGGAATTGTGTATCTTTTCCTGTGCCACCTATATGTGCTAATTGAGATTGGGGTTCCTCATTTCTGCAGTGAATTTATGTATGCATTTTATGAACTAACATGTTTAATTTTAGCATGCTTGTGGTTAATTATGTGGAATGTTGTTACCTGTGAATCTAGAAGTTGCTTGGCTGCACAGTGAAGAAATAGCCACAAAGACTGCTGTGAGCTTTTAGAAAACTAAAATGAAACTAATGCTGAATTTTGTTTGGAATGATTTAAGGGTGCAGCCAAAACCAAGCTCGTAAATGTTTGACTTCATGTAGCAGGCATTTCAATGGTACTAATAGATACAATTAAAAAATCTTAAAATTTGCATGGAACAGAATATAGTTTTCCAGATAACAGTGGTAGGTAATTCTTGGTAATAGATGTTAACACAAAAGCCAAGGGGCTGTGACCTCCATCAGGCCTTCTGATACAGGTTTTTAATTTTCTGTGTCAGTGTTGATCCAGGATGTTTTGGTAAAAACTTGAATAATGACCCTGACATCATACTTGAACTGTATTGGCCTGCTCAGGAAGTGCTTCCTGTATTCCATCTCTTCAAAAGGCACACTTTCTGTAAGGGTAATTAATTCCAAGTTTATCCGTGTTTTCTACAAAAGCGTCTGAATTCAGACTTTATGGTTTAGTAAGACAGAAGGTGGAATCTTGATGAATAAGGCCTCGAAACTGAATAATCTAAGAGTTCATAACTGACTTTTCTGACATCCCATACCATTCTCTTTAAAGGCAGTAAGAGGAACGGCAAAGAAATAATTTTAATTTGCCATATGCTTTTACGGTCTTAATCCCATTGACTATTGTTTATGGATATGATGCAAAGACACAATAACAGATTGCACTGCTGTGACACAGAACCCGACTTGACTTGCATGCTGTTTGCTGAACCAGCCTGCAGCTGGTATTGTTACTCTTGCTAGAAGAAGCAGAATGGAAGGTATGCTGTTGGGAAAATCTTCAATGAGGAAGCTAGCACATGCTTTTAGTTAATCAGTTGTTAATGCTGTAGTACCCTCTCTAGTCCTTGATTTAGTGTTTCCTACCTACACAATCTTAAACCAGTGTAAGCTGTTTGGTTTGAATGCAGAAAGCTTAATATGGATACTGACTGATCAGTTTTAATTTCTTGCAGTTTAGATGTGTAGGAGATGAACAGAAGCTGGACAGATTGCCATTTGATTGATGAGGTAGCTATTTATGATTTAAATTAGCAATTCTGCAGATTTGCATGTTATGTCCTCTCCAAAATACAATAATTTTCTCTTATTGTATTATCAGTCTGTGACATTAATTTTTTAATGACTAATGAACATGGAAATTTTGGGTAGAAACAGATTTCTGCAGGGCCCAATCTGCAATCTCTAGGGATTTTCGAATTCATGAATGCTTCTTGAGAAAAGTTGTTAATTGTCTGAACAAGCTGAGCAGAGCCTACTGGTTTTAAACTGGGAGGGAGGAGGACTACTTCCTTCCACCCCCCACCCCAAGCTAACAACCCATTCTCCCTACCAGCAGTTTTTCTGCTGCCTCATCACACTCTTGCAGTAAGTAACCCTGGTGATCAAATAAAACCCCAACAAAAATACACTTTCAGTGGGGCAGGTGTTGAAGGGTCTGTCTGCAAGATAGTCTGTTACATAGATGCTAACGGTGCCTGATCCATTTCAGTTTTGATCTCTTTGATCTAATAATTGTGCTTATTGTGTTTACTAGGTGAGCCGAGTCTGCTTTCAGAGTTTTGTTTCCTCAGCATTGGTTGAGGATGCAGTTCCAAGAGTAAAGGAAAGGGTATGCTTGGAAAAGGATGCTACTGCCAGTACAGGAAGATTACTTAGAAACTAAAGGGTTTGCTTTGCCAGGAAGCATACGCTTTCAGAAATGCAAGGTTGAATTTGCAGATTTTTGAAGAGTCACAAGAATGCAAGCCTCTGGCATCAGCTTCTAACTAAGCTTAATGGAAAATCTCATAGAACTGCATAGACTTACATGCTGCCTGAGACAGATTCAGTCCTGTAATTGTAAGAATTGCTATTACAATTTGTACTTTTCAGGCTAACTGCTCTGCTTTTGATTGGTTGGGGCTTTTTTAAGTTTTGATTACTAGATTTTATTTCTTCCCATAGAAATTACGTCGTGGTAACACTCAGGTGGCTGGGAGCAACATCAGAGTTGAACTGCAGTGGTTTACTATCTCAACTTACAGCTAAAGACAGCAAGTGTACCTTGTGTTCTGTATCTTTCTTTCAACAGAATTCAAAACAACCTCTAAGTCAGCTTTTGTTATGCCAGGAAAAATAGAAATTATTAACCCTTTGGAGGTAAAGGGCTAATGGTACAAGGTAAAAGGGCAGCTGTAACCACTGCTTATTTTGGCTGGGCTGAAGGCTTAGTACTGACCTAGTAGCAGTGTCTTAAGAAACCCCCAGATTACACCATCTAAAAGGTTCTGTGCTAAGTGTAACCATGAGGGTCCTTCTGCTGCTCATTAGTTTGGGCTGCAGTTTTAATAGTGACCTAGTAGTAACATCGCAAAAAAAACAACCCAAACCAAATTACACCCTACAAAAGGTTCTGTACTAATGTAACCTTGAGAGTGAAAGTGATTATTAGTGGTGTTTGTACTGTGGTTCAGGGTAGTTGAAGATGAGCAGGTATTTGTTGAAAGTGTAATAAATTGTGCTGTATTAAAAGCATTAGTTTCAGTCAGCTAGAAGCAGGTTGCTTGGAGATGTTCTGGATTATCTGATTGGAATAGGAGGAACATGAGGAATCCCCAAAAGAAGGTTCCAAATGCAATTCCATCCATCACTCTGATGGTGACTAGGAAACTTAAAACAAATGGATTTTGCAAACAAAATCTATTAATTTTGTTACTAAACTTGGGAAGTGATCCATTCCCACTAGATATTCATGGAACTAGCATTACTGAAATGAAAATATTATTTTTATAGTCTCAAATACTTAAAAATTACAAAGATCATCATGTCATTGTAGTCGCAGAAGAAAATACTTCCAGTTTATGAATAAGAAGGAACTGAATGACAAGAACTCCAGGAAAATCTTGAAAGCAGCAGCTACTAATTACCTGGATAGAGATCAACTCTCTATTCTGCTGCTGTATTTTGGGGAATGAAAGATCAGCAGTGTATAACGTACAAGAGGAAGAACTGGAAGCAAGTTGAAAGAAGGCTTGTGTGACCAGTAACATGGTAATTAACCAGTTTTCTTGAAGTAAATAAAGCCAGGCCTTGGACTCAGGCTCTTCTCTCTGTTGTCACAAATGGCTGGAAGCAAGGAAATCCTGAAGTCATGTAACTGCATCAGCAGGTACTTTAATTTTGGAGCTCAGCATATAGTAATAACACTTTTTAGCTTCTGAATAGAATATTTATTTACAGGCCCATAATATAATATCCAATTACTTCAGATTGGTTATTTTGAACCATCTGTTTACAAGGTATCAGATGTGACTCTTAAATGCTTGGGATTGACTTGCTGAAAAATCTGAAAATGAAGCTACAAAATACAACAAAGTTTAACCCCGTTGCCACATCATGGTATTCATAGCCATGTTTAGATGCTCAAATACACCCCAAATTCAGAGCATTAACGGAGAGCCTTTCTATAAAAGGAAGAGTAATTGCCTAAGTTAGATTTTAGTGGAGCACTGGCTTAGGAAAAAGTCCTAACTATTGTAAAATGGGGAAAGAAATTATTGTTAATCACAATATCCCATAGCTTAGAGTAGCTTTTATATTTCACCTGTGTAGGCTGAATTCACAAGTGGAGGTAGGACTGGTGTTGGCATTGTCCAATGCCATTAAATATGCCAATTTTTATTTTTTATTTAAGAGACAAAACCAGCATCTTGTCTTGATCCATCTTTGATTATCAACTGAAACTAGTAGAGAAAAGTTTTAAAACCATACACAGTAACTGGTATGAAATAATTTGAACAGTCACAGCTTCTGTTAAAGTGCCTCAGAGTACAACCTCAGAGATAGCTGGAAGCAAGAACACAGCCCTTGCTCAAAAAGGTGCCAGTGATCTCTATATGTTAATCTGTAAGGATGCTGTAATATGTAACAAAAGTTCCAAGCGAAGAACCTTGTCAGCTAGAATGCAAATGAACCAGCTGACAGAAGACCATTTTCTCTGGTGAGGAGTTGGATTCCTGATGGGACTCTTGAGTGCATGACTGGCAAAGCTTTCTGAGTGGAATCTTTATAGGCTGCTTTATATCTCTTGTGTCTCAAGGGAGAAGAGTTAAGGAAGAAAACGTGTGAAGATAGGATACGAAGCAGCTGTAATAAGTCATCTATTAAAATTTTTCTTTTTTTTTTTAATCTTTCTGAGAAAATATTTGGATTAAAACCCGGAGAAAAATGAGGATGGCTCATCCAATGGGATTAGAGTGAAAGGCTCTGATGTAGAATTTCAAAGGGGTACACCATCTCTTTCTTCAAGTTAATAAGCATTAAGTTTGAGGTTCCAGTGCCATCTCCCATGTAATCAGTACGGTTGAGGATTTTCCTAACCTAAGATGCTTCTGATTTTACTTAAAATACAATTTCTTTTCTAGCAGAGTTTATATTGCTGCTTCCTAGACCTCCAAGGTTAATAGCAAGGCCTGTAATTGTAGCCCCTATGAGTCAGGCACACTGGAGAAGTGTGATGCACCTCACCAGTATTCTGCACTAGTTGCCTGTTAGTGGAAAAGAAGAATCGCTATTCATTATTAACCTCTATACGTTCTCATGCCTATATTCAAAATGGGAAGGAGCATTTAAGTGTCTTTTTCTGTTCCCAGAAACAGACCTGTCCAGATTTAGAAGTGTTACATTTTTCTGTCAAAGGCTTGATATGTTCATGTCTCTCATTATTCTGGAATGGTTAAGAAGGGGGAAAAAGAGAGACATGAGTGAGAGACAATAGGGTTTAACAAAAGAAGAAGCCATTTAATTTTGAGCTTTATCTCTGGTGGGGTCCCTTCATCTAATGTATTCCAGATTAAGCAACTTGCACAGTGTGAATTCCATAGTGTCTGCCAGATGTAAACAAATGCTGTGCCTTTCGATGGAAAGGCATTTGGTTTGATACTCAATGTGCTTATTAGTAATTTAACAAATGAAAGATTCTTTCTCTTTACATCACGCTCATGTCAACTGTTAATTCCAAATTCTCTTCAGTTGGATGGGAGATGTTTTAGGAATTTTTAGGAATACTTTAGGAAATAAGAGCATAGCTTTCTGTGCTCAGTCAATCTTTGTATAACAATTGCAGAATATTTTCTGGTTTTTCTTGCCATTGTAGCTTTGCCTACGTATTCAGCAATCTCAGTCTCTCCTGTACTGCATAGATAGGAAAGTGTTGCAGGTCTCTTGCCTTTTTTGAAGGAAATTTACTGAAATAAACTAGTAAATTTGCTTTTTCAGCACTGAGAATTCAATGCTGAGCCAAAAAAAAAAGTTTGCTGAACCAGATCTCACTAAAACTCTTTTTTTTTTCCTCTCCTTTTTTACTCCCTGCCTTGCAACATGATTGATGACTATTGTTTTGATGACTATTGTTGCTGCAGCGACTCAGCCTTGGCAATGGTAGCAGCAGAGGTAGTCACAGCAACAGCTCTAGAAGGCACAATTTACCTCCCTACTGTGAGGATAAAGTTATGGTTATATACTACAGAACTGGAAGGTTTGCTGCTATTGCAGTGTTTGGGCTCTTGAGTAAAATACGTGGTTGGGCATGCTCAGGTGTTAGGTAGAGCAAGAAAGTGGTGCAGCAAACATACAAATGGGTACTTGTTTGAGGAGATACATGTCTGCTTTGATAATAAAAGTGTATTACTGTTGTCAGGCAGCTTAATAAGACACAGTGATGGGTGCGTGATGAAAATTCCCCCCTTTCAGATGATTTCTGATATAAAGGCCATCTATGTTACAAAAACTCCCTTTAGGAGAATTTTTCCAAGCAGAGCGCAAGTGGTACTTTTTTATTACTAACAAAAAAAAAAAAAAGGCTCAAAAACCAAAACACCTCCCCCCCAAAACCAAATAACTAACCAAGCAAAAAAAAGCCCCAAACGCAGCCAACCACAACAGTTGATACTCAGCAGTATTTGCTTGGATCAGAGCAGCATCCTCTAGATGCTGCTTGAGGACCTTGGTCTGGTGCAGCAGCCATGTAACTTCAGGCTCCCTCTGGAGAGATCTGCTTGTGTTAGATTAGGACTGGGCTTCTAGCCTTACTGTCACAGGCATTTTGGTGTTCATTCCCAGTACTTTCTTGGATGGATGCAAACTTGGGTAGCCTAAAATTTTAGTAACTATAGTGAATTCTTGAGGGCGGGGGTGGGGGGAAAAAGTGTTTGATGCAGGCTGGCTTTGGCATTCACATAAGGTTTTGTGGCTTGGCTTCTTTCCCGTCTTCTCCCTCTGCTGCACATCAGTGTAACTCTCTCCTCAAATGGCACTGCATCATGTTCCTCCCCCGTTCTACTCCCACTCCAAGATGCGCAAGTAGATTTAGTGACAGTAAGGAAGTCTTGGAAGGATAACCTATTTCTGTTTTGACTCAAGAAATAATGTGCTTCTGGAGGAAGAATACGTATGGTAATGGATGTTCAAGTAGAATAATGTGTGCAGCAGTTAATCACCTTTTTAATGGCACATATATGTCTTGTGTTCATATGCTTTTGAATGCTTATATCTCCTTTCACACTTAAGGTAAATAACAGTTAAGGACAGGGCAGTGCTGCTAATACGACTACCTCACCCAACAGAAAAATGTTCCCAGTCGAGGCCCAAAGGCCTGCATACACCTGCACTGTTGTCTGCTCACTGAGGAAAGTGCTGTGCATTGGGAGGTTCCAGTAGAACTACTACAGAATTACACTATCAGAATGACTGTATGTGGGAATAAAGACATCCAGCAGGGTGTCCACAACTAGCCCTGGACTGAAATAGTGATGTAGGGGGTAGCAAAACTGAGTGTGTGGGAGGGAGCAAAGCGAGAAAACAATGACTGTGGTTAGTGCAGTAGCAGGTGGAAGGCGATCATGGTGTGTCTTTCAGCCAGGCTCTGCAGTGTGGGGAGATCTGGCTTTGCAGCACACTATACTCTCCAGAATGGGTGTAGCCAGGTGAAAGATTCCGTTTTTCTCCTCTTCCTCAATAATCTCAGTGTCCTGAAAGGACAGAATAGCTTAGAGGTATAGGAGTTCTCCAGGAGTCAGTAACTTCTACAGAAGGAAAGATGCTGGGTCTCCCTCATAGGCAGTTGCGGCCATTGACACTGCATGAATGGAAGTTCCTTGCAGAACAGGTGGGATCTTACAGCTTCCAGATAATCTGGGTAGATAGGTGTGCCTTTTTGTGGATAAGAATGTTCATATATACATACAGCAAGTGCAAAACCTATATTTAACCAGTAATGGTTTGCTGCCTCCTGCAACTTCCCAGTAAGAAAGAAAAGAGCTCTTAGTGACTAGAGAAATTTTTTAGACATCGATGTATTAGACAGAAATCTCTGTGGGAGTACTGAGCTTGTCGTTGGTACAGTACATGCAGTACAATACTGAAATAGCAGTTTACCACCCTAGAGACTGCCTGTGGACACTGACAGTTTTTACTGCAAAGAAAGCATGGATAGTGCTTTCTTTTCAGTAAAAAATACTTTTTTTCTTCAGCAGAAGTCTATTTTTGTATTGAGGTGGTATAGCAATCTTGGGCTAAAGGAGCCTTCAGGTTAGCATAGCTATGGGCTCTAAAAGGATATAAAAATGGTTTAGAGAGAGCTTATGGGTAACTGCTTTTCCAAATGCTGTGCTTAGATAGTTAAGAATCCCAAGGCCAAGGTTAATTAATTTATCTAATGTACCTTGTGCATGCTGTGCTTATGACAACAATATCACAAAATTTAGGGGTACTTTTAAGATGCTGTTTAACTACAGGAAACTAGGCATTAATGACCTCCCACCCTCCCCCTTTAAACCCTTTACAGTACATGGGGCTTGAATAGCAAGGCACTGTGGAAAAAAAAAAAAAAAAAAAAACAAACCCAAAAAAAACCCAAAACCAAAACAACAACAACAAAAAAGCCAACCAAAAAAACCCCAACAAACTCTTAAGGCTGCTATAATGGCTAGAAACCAGAGAGATTTTATCTGCGTGAATTCATAAAATCTGATGATTATTACTTAATGGCTTCTTTCCAGCAAAAGTCACTCTTGCGCTGTGGCTTTTCAAGGAATGATGAATTCTGCTTCTTTTTCTGCTGGCTTCTTATGAAATGGCATGTTCCGCTCCTTTTCTGAGTGAATAACATTTAATTATAAGGGTGGGCTGTTACTGCATAACAATGAGGTAAAAGGGATTGGGTATTTGGGGTAATGCTGCTAGAGAATAAGGGAACTGCCGTTCCGGTGTGTCTGTAGTCCATTTTGAGGAGTATTTGGACTGGTCTGCAAGGCAGGGGCTTGGAACAGTGACAAACGCTTCACCAGAAGAGGTAAGAAAAATCAAGTTGGCTGGTAATAGATTGGTAGTAGATAAATCTTCCTGATACAGAAGTTGCATAGCTGAAAGTTAGAGCTTGGGTTGCCCTGAAATATGTTGTTTACTGACCGTTCCAAACTTTGCTTATACAATCCATTACAATTTTGGTTAGTTTATTATTTAACTACATAACCGATCTTTTTACATTTGAAAAATTCTTCAGCTCAGTGGACTGTAGTGACAGGACAAGGGGTAATGGGTTAAAACTTAAACAGAGGAAGTTAAGGTTAGACGTAAGGAAGATGTTCTTTACTGTGAGGGTGGTGAGGCAGTGAAACTGGTTGCCCAAAGAAATGGTGAATGCTCTATTGCAAGCAGTGTTCAAGGCCAGGTTGGACAGAGCCTTGGGCAACATGGTCAAAGGTGAGGCATCTCTGCCATGGTAGGGGGGTTGAAACCAGATGATCTTAAGGTCCTTTCCAAACCTAACTATTTTATGGTCATATAGTTAGAAATACTGCAGGCTGGCTGTACTTCATACGTGAAAGTCTTTCCATTTTTCATCTTCCAGTGTTCAAACTTTCAGTGTTGTCCATGACCCGCTTGTTCCCTTTTTCAGGAGCTATCAGTGCTGATTTTTACCTGCATTTTTTTTTCACTGGCCTTAACTATGTATTCTGAACGCTGATTTAAGATGAAGCAATTATTTCACACGGTATTCCAGATGACTGGTTGTGGATTTATATACTAGAATTGTATATGGTCTTATTTTCCATCCTATTTCTCTTGCATTTTTCTTGGTTTTATATTAACAATTTTTACTTCCTATGACAACACCTAGCTCCTTGATAGAGGAAGGGTAAGCTCCTGCAGAGTCCTCGATAGTTTCCCTGGCTCTTGAAGCCCACTGGTAGGCTTGAAAGATTTAATTTACCACCACAGTTTTGCCTCAGAATTTTGGAGGGGTTGTGGAGAACATTCAGCTTAAATATGTGAGTTTAAAATTTGACAGTTTTAATTATCTAGCCTGGTAAGTGGCTTCTGTTCATTCTAATTCAGGGTTCAAACAGATCAGCACAACATGAAAGGCTGATTATTAATTTCTCTGCAATTGCAGGCTACTTGGTGTCACATGTTTGTTAGAAGAAGAGAAACAGATAAAAAATTGGATAATGTATGGATAACTGCAGGAGTTTGTATTTTATTAGTAACCTGCATTCAAATTTTTCTTATGTGCATAATTACAGAACGCAATAGTATCTTAGCTCTCTGTTTACTGCGCTGAGTGATGTCTGGCCTAATAAGCTGGTTAGCAGCTCTTTCTCACCTTTCAGCATACAACTAATATATAGAAAGCTGTTGCATGTTTCAGTCTCTTTTAAGTCTTTTTAGTCACTAAATATACTGCAGTACATAAGTCCACTGTAGCTGCTGGAATAAATAATTAACATGTGGTTGCCAAAATTAGTTAACATACGAATTTTTTTATGTGTTGTTGCTTTAAAGTATGTTTATCCATTTTATGATTAGATTATCCATTTTATGATTAGTTCACAAATTTCAGTCATTCCTAATTGTCATGCATGTGAATTGTTGTTTTAAAGAAAAATTCCTATATATATAAATGCGTGGGGTTTCTTCCATTACAATAGAAGAGATGAGACTCCCTTGGTGTTGGTGGAACATTTGGTTGATGGAATGTTTAGATACTGCATAAAGCTAGTGTTGGTTTCCATCAATATTACATGCTCAGAAGGCATTAGAAATCAACATAATCTAAACTTTGTACATAAATACCTTTCATGGTGGTGTATTAAAACTGCTGTAATCTTGAAATAACCCAGATTCTTTCTCTGAGAATCTTTCTGTGAGGTGCTGCACAGCATATCAAAAGTATCCAGTGTGCTGCTTTGTACGAGTTAGGATGTCAGGTATAGGTTTTGAGATGGGGTCCTTAAATATTTTGTGATTTCTGGTCTGGAGCAGTCACACATTACAAGTTGCAGGATAACCTAACCAATGAGCGGTTGTGAATTTTTCATGGTGTTCACTCTTGTTACCTGTTATTGGTGTAAATGTCTTCACTTGCAAGTAAGATTTCTGAGGTTTTATTGATGATGTCATCTATAGGAATTGTATGGACTTCTTTTATCTGCTATACTGATCTTCATACTTCATGAAAATGCTTTGAAACTTGTAATTCTGGATGGACTCTGCCTTGTAACCATGCAGTTGTGATTGCCTTGATTTTGTTGATTCTTCTGGCTTCACAGCTGCTTCTCTTGAGCTCTTTTTATGTAGCCTACCAAAAACCACACTGAGTGCCAAGTGCTTCTCTCCCAAGATGATACAGATCCTGTATGAGAAGGTTCTGTCTCTAACCTGCCTCCCGATGCAGCAGCCCTGGACTGATGCAAGCAGGTCAGCTGCCAGGTGAGCTTCCCCTAAACTTCAGTGTAGTGGCTGGAATGCCAGAGGTGTGGTCACATAGTTTCTCTTCTGAGCTGTGGATTAACCTGCTTTAATTGTGTACTGGCTGGTTTTGATGTATGGCAAAGAACTGTTTGGTGTGCTTGCCATGTTTTATACATTCACTTTTTCAGACTTAGAATCGTAGAACTATAGAATCAGCTAGGTTGGAAAAGACTTCTAAGACCATCAAGATCAGCTATTACTCCAGGACTGCCAAGACCACTGCAGCCTTTGTCTGGAGACTAGTAAATCTACTTAGTTGTTGCCCTTCTCATTAGATTGGCATCTTTGCTTTTCACATGCTTACAAACATTCTTTAAAGACTAGGACGCTTAAAGACTGCAACAAACCCAGAATTGTTGGGGAAATCTGTGTTTGAATGACAGGGAGGGATACACACTGTTTTAATCCAGCTTCCAAATTTGTGTGCTCGTCAAGCCTGTGCTGGACAAGGCCCTGTAAGTTGTGAACGGCCTTTTGCTGCCCTGATGAGATGCTTTAACATGTAGAGGCAACACTTGGTGAAAGATCATACTTCTGTAGACAGGTTTATTTTGTTCTTGGTCTCTGTTACAACTCTTAATTACTTAGCCAGCATGAAAACAGTCTGAGATAGACACCTGTTCCCAGATGAGTTTGTTTGTAAACTCAGGTAGTTATTTCACATAACTGGCTACTGAAAATGCATCTCATTTTGATTATATTGATGGTGTTAAGAGATCCTCACAGTTTAACTAAGCATATATTGACAGATAATAGACAAGATTATTTTTTTTTTAAAGGGCAATTTACATGTCTTACTGGATTCATGGATTAGGATGTGTTGGTCTTTCTGCAAACCACAGCTATGCCCAAATAAGAAACTGCAAGTTAAACATTTATGTTTCTGAATGACTCGGGATGATGGACCAAAACAGCAAGTGAGCTCAGTGTCACAAGACAGTATCTTTTGCGAGAGGACTCACTTTTTCATCAGCCATGTCAGTCCTCTGTAAGAAAAAAATATCTGTGTATGTAATTGAGGTGCAGGCATGCTAGGATATTGTGTTATCTAGGGTGTTGAGAAAAGGTTTGAAAAGTACTTTTGCTCTAAAGAACCTGAACCAAGAGAATGTCATTTGGAAAGCTATGCTCCCCTCCCACAGTTGAGATTTACCCCCACACTGTCACTGGTGTGTGAACTGGTTCCTAGCTGATACAAAGGTAACATGGAGTGATGCTTGCTTTGACTCATTTCCTACTCCCATTTACAGACCAAGTTTTAAAGGTAGGTTAGAATGCAGATATGCTACTTAAGTCTATGGAGAGGATTTAGATTTCTGTTTCTAGATTTCTGTTTCTAGATTTCTATTTCTGGTTAAATCATTAGCACATTTATCTCTTGAGGGAAAAAGGAGGAACTGCTAAGCCTTTTTTTGGCCCATGAGCCTTCTTGTGGAGTGCCCAAATGCAGTGCTGTTTGTTCTGCTACCTACTGAGAAAAAAAAGAAATTCAACAGCTGCAAGCATCCCCCCAGCTCAGTCTGTCACTGTCCTCTGTCTGTGCTTCTCTGTGACCACCTGGGAATTATGTCAGTGAGAGTTTTTATTTTCTCCCTGAGGCAAGATTCTCTCACCCTCTCCCCCCCATCCTCCTTTCTCCAAGGTTCTTTCTCCTTGGGTTTCGGTAGCATTTACAGTCTGTCTAAAATCATCCCTTTAGGCCTAAAGGCAGACTGTTTAAGGTATGCTTTTTTATATTTGTTCTAGATATATGGATATTTTTCTGACATGGAATTATTACTGTGGCAGATAATTATGGTTGGATGTCGTCATTATATAATTGCATGATATCTAATGAGTAGCGAACGTGTATTTCCTCTGCACTTTGAATACTGAACTTCTGAGATTAATTAAGCTGATACTGAAAATGCTTTTAATTATATATGCTGCATAAACATTACTATTAAGATCAGATGAGAGTATTATTGACTGAACAGTTTTGAATTTTTTCAAATACTTATTGTGTGTTTATATTACTGTCTAAAGAAATGTGGGGTTTTTTGCTGGTAACCTACCTCCCCACCCCCCCACCAGACAGTGAATGAAACTAAAGAAGGGGCACCTGAATATTTGCTTGAAACATCGATCAGCTACATTGGTCCCATTGCAGTGTATAGAAGCAAGCCACTGTAAAATTAAGAACATTTTATTTCAATAAATAAATGCTTTCATGTATCTAATGCCTAATCTAATGTTTCTCAGTAGGTAGGAAATCATTGAAGTATGTTTCCAGCCTTCACCATCAGTTCCGTGACTGTTCATCTTGATCTCCTTGTGTCACACTTTGTGTGCACCAGTACGTAATTTCAGTTCAGTGTCAGGCAGAGTCACTGTCTGTTTTATTTCTGTAGGAGAGACTCACTAATGTAAGCGGGCATGGTGCCTGCTTGGAGAACTGCTTATTGTCAGCATGAAGACAACTCTCAGCCGCTCTGAAATAATGACAGTTGGCTTGTGGGCACACTCATCACCTGTACTGTCCATGAATCTCCTTAAAGAAGCAATTATTGAGACTAGCTAAGGAACAGAAATTTATGTGCTTTAGCCATAATCAGACGCATTTCATATACTTATTAAACTGGAGGAAACTCTTGTGTGAAGAGAATTCTAACTGGGTTTTGGTGCCTTGGTTTGTGATCAGTTTCAGTTCACTGATGAAGACAAACATCTCTGCTGAAATCATTCAGCTGGAAGAAGGAATCTGAATTTTAATAACACTGAATTAAGTGATGTACTAACATAATGGAGTAGAGATCTTGCCATATCTGACTTTTAAAAGATATGGTTTTAGGTTTTTAAGACTTGTCAATATGCAGGCGTAATGTAAATGAGGCAAAAAAAATAGATTTGTGGATTCAATACATTATTCAGTGTTTGTGGAATAGTTGTTGCATGCCAACAGCTGCCATTTCTACCTGTTAATCAGCTGTGCAGTTTAACCATGGGGCCACTTAACTGTTACCAGTGACTGCACTAGTACTTTATACATACAGTGTAAATGTATGAAGTCTTTTCTGAGGCAATTAACCTGTGGAAAGGAATATATGGAAGTGAATGGTTCAGGTTTGAGATGATTTGGTAGCAGTAGCATAGTGATGCTCATGGCAGCCTACCTTCTAGCCCTTCTCTAGCATGACCATTGAGTACTCAAATTTGCCATTTTCTGTAAATTCTTTTAATAGTTTCTCAGTCTTGCTTTTGCTTCTGTGTTTTCAAACTAGTCCTTTGAATTCTGCTTTTCCGTTTTGTCTGTGTGGTATGAAACAACACGCTTTTGAATCGTATCTGTAATCTCTATCAAATTAGTTCGTGCTTCTTATTGGAATTGAAATGAAACATGACAAAAATATGTTGCAGGCTAAACCCCCGCCATCTTGCTGTGTCAGGCTCATATCTCTACATGACATATGGAGTATTGTATTATCAGCTGAACATTAGAGATTTTGAGGACCATCAACATGCAAAGGTAGCATGTGCATGAAAGATTTCCTGTGGGGAAATCAGGACATGTACTTGAGTTATACATGAGTATTTTTCATAGGTGTTCTCAAATGTGTGATGTAGTTATCCCTTTCTAGTGAAAATTGCTCTGAAGAAAAACTCCATTTTTGTTTACTGTAACAGCATAGTCATTACTGAGACCTATTCAGGACATGATTTGAAGGTTGGTTTTTTGTGGTTTTTTTTTTTTTGTTTGTTTGTTTGTTTTTGGGATTTTGTCCATTTAGACACGGATTGGCCATAGTCCTATCATCCGAATTTACGAACAATTTCTTCTCTCCCTTTTCATTCCAACTTCATCCTGAAGAGATGTCTTGTTGTAGGCAAAGAGGTAGGCAGGAGGAGTAGGTGAAGTATTAGCTAATAAATAGCAGGTGGTTTAGTGACCCTTCCATTTCAGTGAAGGGCTTTGGGGACATATGCTTAAATTAGCAAACAGGAATAGGCAAGATAATTGTTTCCATCTGTACTTAATAGATAAGTGTGATATGGCAAAACCAGGGACTCCCTGTCTTGTAGTGCATGCCAAGGCTCCTCATTTTCCAAAGAGGACTTCCTGGAAAGTAAGCAGGAGGAATTGCCAACATCTTGTGTTCCATGTGAACATAAGAAAGTACCATGAATAGAACACCATGAGACTGATGAACACTTTCACAGGTAACCCACAAGAGGTGGAGTCTCCATCCTTACAAATACAGCCTGACTGGATGTGGCCAGGGCACCCTGCTGTAGCTGACCTGCCTGAGCAGGTCAGTGGTTTAGATCTGCAGGGGTACCTTCCAAACATAGTTGTTCTGTGGTATGGTTTCCTCTTTCAAAACTGCATTCACTAAAAAGGAATTACAATAGCTGCTCACTAAATATATGATCTCACAAACAAACAAAAATACCCTCTTTCACTTTGGATGCAAGTTATTCCTGGGGAGATTCCAGCTGGATGCGAGAAGAATTTTTTTCACATGAAGAACCAGTTAGCCATTGAAATAATCTCCTCAGGGATGTGGTGTACTCCCAATGTTGGAAACTTAGTACTTGGCTTACAGGGTGCTGGGCCATCTAGTCTTAAGTCATGCTATGCCAAGAAAGGTTGGACCAGCTAATCCCTGATACATCATCCAGCTTGGTGTTCTATCATTCTTGGTGAAGTCAAGGAGATCAGTTCAGTGATTCTAATGTGCAGAAGAAAGGGCTTTTGACAGAAAACATAATGTCACTCCTCTTGGTGGTTTCCTAAGACCTACTGATTCATGGAAGTGACTGCCAGTTTGTTCATAAACAGCAGAATTCTGTGTAAGCAATTCAATTTCAGTCAAATCATTTAAATTTAAGTTCTATGCGAAATGCTGCATAGAAAAGCAAAACAAAGGGACATGCAATTATAAAAGATGAAGCAAAGAAGGAATAGGCATCTTGCCTGATAGCTAATGTGACAAGATGAATGAGGAAACTTCATTGTCATCTTACAGGTCACAGCACTGAGTGACAGATTATGATTTCTACTTGAACACGTGTGAGATATATACTGTAGATACCAAAGCATTCATTCAGTGTTCCAGAAACAAGAAAGGCCATTGATGACACCTTTTTAAAAACACACAGTCCCTCAGGCTCTGAAGATTAAGTGTGTTTACACGCAGATGCATTTTCTAGTTTTGAATGTGATGGGAAGTTCTCCCTAGCTGTAAGAGTAACAACTGATTTCCTCTATCTTCAGTTAGCAAGGAAGCAGTAGAAGGGAAGCCCAAGTTATTTTCACACTGAGGCAGAGGTGCAAGGTATTCCCTGTCACGCAAAAAGCCAGAAAGCTTTGTGTGTTCCCTTTTCTTCCATGATGTATTTGTGAAGACTGAGGGACAAGCCGAAGCAAAGATGATCTCAACTTGAGATAATCACCCAGACACAAAATCTGCTGAAAACCAGCTGAATAACAAATTACATTAAGTCACCTTTGGATGAAATCTGTTAAGATATTTATAGTATTTTTAATAATAACAATAGATAATGGAAAAGATAATCCTCAGCATTTAAGATAATCCTCAGCATTTAAGAATGTTTTAGAGTACAAACTGGAGGTCAGCTTTGAACAGCTAAATAACTACTGTTTTCAACACTTTGTGCTGATGTACTTGAGAAATTCTGGTTTGGACCAGTAGTAGATAAATTTCATAAATACATGTTCGCAGTCATGAGAACAGCTTTACAATCAACTTAACTGATTCTGAGGAAATTGATTCGGCCTCTGTATATTTTATTTTCTTTTCAGTCACCCCAGCCCACTTTGCAGAAGCATGTTTCTTGCAGTAACCTCTTGGTTCATCCATCCTTAAAAAGCAAATGTTTATGATAGAGAAGCCATTCATCATGTAGTGCTGGTTCTATTGGTCCAAATTCTGCAGAGGGGTGCTGTGCTTTGGGAACAGGCTTACTGGTTATGTAGAGTTACTATGATTACTGAAGGAGTGCTCTGTGCAGGGTGGGAGACTGGTGCGGCAGATACTGCTTTTCTGTTCTGCAGTTCTCTGAGCCGACTGCTTCTAACAGGCCACCAACTGAGATAATTGTATAGCTCTCATTAGAAGCTTGGCTCTGCGTAAAGTATTTATCCTCACAAATCCCTGTGGTGCTTTTTTTCAAAGGATTTGCCTGCTATGATAACCATGGGATGTTGTCCGTGGCTGAGGGGTGTTAACTAAAGGGACTATGATGGCATTTAGTTTTCTTTGTTCATAAGCAAGACATGGAGCAACACTTGAAAGAATGTGATTAGGTAATAAAATAATCTCTAGAGCAGAATTTTTAAAGAGTATGTCCAAAATTTCAAATCTTCAAGATCTGTGTAATACGTACATTCATTTTTGTCTACTGATCATGTTAATTTAGTGGTATTTATAGGTTATCTTGTTGTCGTAGAATTATTTAGATTGGAAAAGACCTTTAAGATTGAGTCCATCCATTTTGTCCATTGTCATCTTCATGTAACAGCTGAAGAAAACAGCATAATTTCATCCAGTACAGTTCTCTACGTGGCTTAATACTCACATGATCTTGCATTTCAAAATGGTAGATAATTGATGGAAGCAGAACATAAGGAAGGCTATTGTGATGTTGAGTTCTGATCAGAGTGACAAATGGTCTGTGAAATTTAGAAAAAATATGCCTTAATCTTGCTTATGCAAGTTCTACTTAAACAAAGGAGAAGTAGGATCACTGTCTGCAGTCAAAATTTGCTCATAGGTTGAGGAATAGAAATAGGTCTGATGAATTCCCAGCATTTGGTAGTGCAATTTTTTTCAAATTTCCTGAGACAGTCCTCTTTAGCACTTGAATGTGTGCAGGGCACAGTGTTGGAATAAATTAAGAAATAGAGTGAATAACTTCATCCTAACATAGTGCGTGGGGAAATTCTGGAAAGGAATCTGTACTTCTGAGGGAGGACTGGAATGTCTAGTAGGAAAATCCTCCTTGGAGTTTCAAAGTTCCCAGTACCACTGTGAACCAAAGTTCACACAGTACCTGGCAGTTCCACCTAGCCAGGATTAGCAGAGTTCTGTCAATTCTGAAATCAGACTGTATCCACACCTGTAATCAGAGTGAGTAAGGGAATGCTAATTGTGCACAATTTGGAAAAGCTGTGTCTTCATTTTTAGAGCCTTTTTTTTTTTTTAATCCCCACTACTTCTCTTAGAAGTTGCTTTTGAGTGATAGCAGGGAATTATATGTTGCATCTAATATATCATCTTTGATAGCTGAAGGTACCTGAAACATCATAGCTTCATTTGAGTTCTTTGCCTCATCCTGGCTGGCTGTCTCAATTGCAAGTAGTATGTTTTTGAAGGGTATGTAGCTGGGAGGTCACTGGTAACTGAATATGTTGGCCAGTCTGCCTGCCAGACAGCAGTGCCAGACTTGTGATATACCTTGTGAACTTGCTGTTGACCTTGGAAAACAGAAGTAGTAAACTGTATGACCAGCTTCCTCATGTCTACCCTTAGAGATGGATTCTAATCTTTTGACCTCCTTTGGGCCAACAGAAGGAGCATTTTGCGTCTCTTCAGGAGGCAGTTAAAAATTAATCGAATTTATTCCTAAGCTTGTCGCTACACCTCAGTTTATTGGGTTGTTATATCTTTTAATTGATAGGAAAAGAAATCCAATTAATAGAGATTGATCTTACTAGCAGTCTTTTCTCCACTGACTATCGCTTTTTGAATATCTGTCTGGGTACATCTTTGATGCCCTTGCCAATGAAGTATTTTTAACAAGGCAGCAGAATGTAGATGGAATAAACTGATTTTTTCAGAATGCCATTTGTTCTTTTATATCTCAGAAGACTTAAAAGACTGACCAAGAATTACAGTTCTGTTGACTGCACTGCTTTGTACTTCTGTCCTTATACATTTGTGTAGCTTCCCAGTCTCTTCTGCAATAGGCATTTTGTGTATCTGTCAAATGCTCGGAAAAAATTGACTCATTTACGTTTTCTCTTTCCTTCTCACTAGCCATTTATGACCATCAGAAATATGTCTGCAGCAAAGAAGAACTCAAATTCAGTAACTGATGCACAAATATGCTCATTCACATGCAATTTTGTTTTTTTAGGAATGCATCTATTTGCATAAATAAAACCTCTTTCCCAAATATTAGTATGAACAAAAGCAGTTTTCATGGGTGCCAAAGAAAAGTGGCTGAGTAGAAAAGCCAACTCAGAATTTGCATAATAGTTACTAATTGTTTTCCTTGCTATTAGCCTGTCTCTACTTAATAGGCAGTATTGGCTACTATTTAATTTCTGGATACGGTTTGATACAAGAATTTTAGCTTATTGTAGAGGATCTTAATAGCTGAGCATATCTGGGTGTGCAGGTTTAGGACTTGGTTCTGTACAGGAGCACTGTAGTGAAATGATGCTGGCAGAGCCCAGTCCTGGACCACTCTGTTTCCTGATATGATCAAAGCAAGACTTCTCACCAGGAACATGCTTCCCTTAGCATGGTAGAACTACAAAATTATTTATTCTCACAAAACATTATGAAGCTTGGAGAAAATCTCCGTTTTCTTTTAGAAATATGTGTCTTTCTTGCAGCTGATTTTGCCAACTTCGGGTTAATGTTCTTTCAAAATGGGATTGCTAAAGCCTCCGCAGAGGTCACAGTGCACACACACTGTTTAAGTTGGGAATAAATAAATAAATCTCCCTCTTCCTGGCCCAAGTATATTTAATCAGTTTCCTTCCTTCAGAAGTGCAGAGAAAGCTCTAACAAGTTCTTATTTTTATTGCAGAGTTTTTGTGTTAAAATATAGTAGTCAATATGGCTCAAGACCATTAAGACTAATCTTTCCACCATCTTCAGGAAGGAGAAAGCAAAATTAGGACAGAGGTTTATTCAGTAGAGAAGTCTCTTGATTCTCCATGTAGAGAAAGGGAAGAAGAATAAACTCAGGATGTTTTATTATGGAACAAAAAGGATGATTGTTTTATTTCAAGGATGTTCTGGTGCAGCTTTATGGCTTTACTGTTAAAAACTAATTGCTTTGTTTCAGTTAAGTTAGTGATTTCAGTGCCCTCTGCCCAGATGAGTAGGAGTGACCAGAGAAGGAAGATAGAACAAGCCACACTTTTCCTTCACAGTGGCACCTTAACAAAAGGGGCTGACCTGGATAATGAAATACTTCTAATTGATTTTTTACAGCTTGCATCATGAAGCAATGTGAAGTAGTTATTCAGATTTAGGATTTGGAAAAGTTTCGTAAAACACAAGAGAGGAAAAGTCAAACCACCTGTTTGGAGGTCTTTATTAGGAAAGTAACTGGGATCTCTTTTAAACTCGGCTTTTTCTGTGAGCATGGCATAATCTGGTTTGTGATGTAACAGTTAATAATAGAAGAATATTTGTATTTCCAGAAAACCGCTAAAACGACAAAAAAAGCGCCCCACAAATCAAACCCAACAAAACAAAAACCAAACCAAATCAAAACCCAACAGAAAAATCCCAACCAAAAGTTTTTTTTAGAAAACAAAAACAACAAAACCCAGGAGGGTAATTTTAACCAAATTTTCTTCCAAAGCACTCACAAAGATTCCAAATTATTCTTGAGATAAATGTGTTGGCTTTTTATTTAAAATTTATTTTCATCTAATATTCTGAAGTATAGGCATGTAATGTCTTATGCGACAGGTCCTCATCCCCTTAAATCTGGTATTGCTTCAGAAAGTTAGTATTCTTTGAAGTTACATGTTATTTCTTGATGGGTATACCTTGGTAAAAGTTTGATACATCCCAGGTGTAGAACACCTTTTCTGTTACTGGGAGGAGGATGAGCTTCCATGGGGAGAGGTATATTGACTCAGGGAGAAGGAAGAGTATTTCAAGACCACTTCCTTGTACTGTAGTCCCTAAAGTAGATCTGAAAAACTAGTAGTTGGCAGAAGTAATACTGCTGGCTCTTTTGTCTATATTCTCAGGATCTAGAGATGCCGTTAACGACACCTTCAGGCTCATCTAGAGCAGCATTCATCATTCCATCCAAGTTTTTTGGGGAGAGAGCTTTCTTTTCTCATCTGTAACTTTCTTCCTCTCTCTTGCCTACATTTCCTGCTTTTCACAGTAGGAGTTCTAGAAGAATTTCAGGAAGTGAATCTATTATCAGTCTTTACAGATGTTTCTTCAACTTGCCCCTTTCTGTAGCAAATCTGTTTCCTTTAAAGATGCAGTGCCCCTTTCCGCTGCCTCAACGGTAATTCAAAATCTGTCTGAGCAGTGCTGCAACTGGTTTCGTCTTTACAGAAGTATGGTTGAACATGTGTAGCTGTGTTCCTGTCTTTTCAGGAAAAGTTTGACATTGTGGTTTCCTTCATAAGAAATGTATCTGTTAAAAAGGAAATGTATTTTCTTTTTTAAAAAGCATGCCACAAAGAAAGCCACAGGATACAACAGTAAAGCTGGAAATACCATCACATAGCAAGGTCTGCTCCCCCACTCTGTTTCTGGGCCCAGGGAATTCACAGATCTGTGGCTATGTAAACCGCAGGTGTCATTGTGCATATGGGGTGATGCCAGTGGATTTTTGTGTAACGCTTTTATCAGGAGATTTCATAAAGTTTAACAAAAGAAAAAGGGTTAGTGAGATCATTCCCAGGGTGCAAAGGAAGAAACAAAGCAAGAAAGCATTACATTTCTAAAAAAGAAATGGCAGAATACAATGTAAGATATGAGTCTCCTGATACTGATTTTTCTGCTGCTCTATTACATTATATTACTATTTATGATGATCATAGAATCATAGAATAGTCAGGGTTGGAAAGGACCTTAAGACCATCTAGTTCCAACCCCCCTGCCATGGGCAGGGACACCTCACACTAAACCACATCACCCAAGGCTATGTCCAGCCCAGCCTTGAACACCACCAGGGATGGAGCATCCACAACTTCCCTGGGCAACCCATTCCAGTGCCTCACCACCCTTACAGT